>CAJVPY010001953.1:0-17630 GCA_910591965.1 Dentiscutata erythropus | reverse complement strand
TGCGGACCAAAATTTCGAAGATCTTCGGCCGTTAGCCAATCAAAATCGAGGATCTGCCGCGCATTTTTTGTGCGGCAGCAGTCACGCGAAAATTGAAACATTTCACGTGATTGTCGGGTATAAGCTTCCGGCACCATATACTATATATATTAATATTATTACTAAATAATAAATATGCATCATTATATGGGCTGCCGTCAATACGTAGATTGGCATTTTAAAAAAAATTTATCCCTTAACGTTAAGGGAGTGTCGGGTATTATGGCACACACTTAAGAGTTGCACATATAAAAATTTTTAAGAAAAGCGTAGCCTTCTCTCCAAGCATTATCCAAATGAGGAAATACATTAAAAGTGGGTCCGTATTATTTCACCGAAGCTGGCAAGTTTTTTTTTATAAATTACACTAACTTTAACTCTAATTCTAACTAACCCTAATGATATTGACCAGAATTACATTGTCTGTAAAATGGGCTTCGGTGAAATAAACTGTTCGAAAAAGCCAGATCGGATCGGATTCGGATCCCAACCGCGGATCAGTTTTGGCCCAGAAAATTCGAATTGTGCCGAATTGGGCCTAATTTTAAAATACGTGAACTGTAATATTTGACCTTCACTTATTTGTAGTTGAACCTTGCGATTTTATATAATCTGAATCTTCTCAACGAGACGATTCGAAAGGTACTAATATAATTAGATTCTGAGTGCTGTTTAACTGAAAAACCTAAGTGTCCACTTGCGCCAGAATACCCAACTCTCCCTTAACTTTCATAGCTTATATCTCGATGAATTTTGAGGCTATCTTGACAAATAATATTCAGAAGGATGCTTAAGATCTAGACTTTCTTTTGAATATTAATTCATCAAGATAGCCTCAAAAGTTATTGAGTATAAGTTGTGAAAGTTTAGGGATTAATTTTTTAAAATGTCAATCTGCTTGATTTCTATTGACAGCAATTCATATCGATATATAAATTCAAATACCATCTGAAATTTCTTTTAATGCAGTTCTGTGCAGATTTGTAAAAAATTAAATAATAAATCAAATGAAAATCTGCGCAAAACTTCAAATTTGATACTATAAATGCAGAAATTAAACAATTTTGCAGATTTTTCTGCTGCAAAAATCTGCAAAACTACAGATTTTTGCAAATTTACACTTAATTTTCCTGATGACTAATTTATAATAATCAGATCTCAATATATTACATAGCTTTAGGATATATTGCATAACAGATAGCGTACTGTACATACATCGAATCATGTACGTACTGTATTATGGCGGAGACGGATAAAACCTTTCAAATTCAAAAACGAATTTTGTATCTCGTTACGTCTAGACAAATAAAGATCTTGTACTATACTGCATCTAATGCTATCAAACATAGGTCTCAAACAAAGGTAACTAAACTAATACATCTATCTAAGTCATTTATGAATGCATCATTGCATTTATTTACTAAACTTAAACACAACGTACATTATATTTTGCAGCTAGGTTATACTTGCATAAAGAGTATCTACGTAGACACAATAGAAATAAAAATGGTAGCTTTATTGTGTTTGAGAAAAATACGATGATTATCATCTGTATGTCATTGTGACAAGATTGCTAAAATGTGTATGCATTTTCTTGTAATGGCGTAATTCTCGTGTTGAAACTATAATTCAATAATAGCGAATTAAAAATGTACAGTTATTCAGGTAAATTTCAATAACAATATTATAAAAAGCGCGGTATTTTATCACTAAAATTAAATTGGTTTCTTTTAGTATGAACTCTTCAAAAATTCTTTAAATAACGTATTCAAAATTTTATAAGCGAATATACAATAATATGGGTGACCTCAACAGTCCACCTACTGATTTGACGATAAATAATGATGACGAAATAAAAACGACTCCAAATCTGAATAACATAAATCTTCAAACAATACCGATGAAAAAAATTATATTTCAAAAAATTAAAAGATTTATGGAAATAATGAATTATTTTCGACTATTTTTTGCGTTAACTCTTTATATCTTAATTTTAATCGATTTAATTAGTACGCAACAAAATAAAGAAAAGTATCCTTGGATTGAAATTTTATTGCAGGTTCATATGATTAGTGTGATGTATATACTTTTGTCCTTTCAAGCTAAATATATATATATTAAATCATAACATATCAATATTGCTCAGGTTGTCAACGCCGAGTTCACGTTACTTACTTTAATAGAGCATCCAAAACGACTAAAAAATTTGTTAAGAGCAATTCGAATTTGGGCGGCAAATCACAGAGCAAAAAGTTCTTCAAGAATTAAAAAATTCAGCGAGCCTGATGGTTTCTCTGATTCAATACCTCAAACAGATATTCATTCAACATCTAACCCAGAAAAATTGGTAATAGCTGTAAAAGTTTCATTAGAGCTTCCATCACCCATAAAAACCTTACAAAAACTTGTATCACAAAGTTATGGGTGGTATTTGTATGATGTCGAAGATAATTCATTGATTTGCTCACCAACAAAGTTATTAAGTATCTTAGTTACTTGGAATATTGGAAGCTTAGCGCAATATGGAATTTGTGGTATGTTTTTTTTTTTTTATGCAATTATGCGCTTCTGTATGATCGCATAGCTTAAAACCTATACTAACATAATCTTGTGCAACTATCGGATATGTCTAGCAATCTTATGGTTAATAATACCAATGAATCGTCCATATATTCCATATTTAACATTAACAATAATATCTATATTTTGTGAACTTGTTCCAATTCCCGTGGTGGTCGTTCAATCAAAACGTGCATTGTTTGCCAAACGATCAGTAATGGATAATTCTGAAAAATCTACTCATAGCCATGTTTAGTTATAATATTTCAAATCTTTCGAATCAAAAGCAACTTCATATTTATCATTTTATATACAAATAAATTTAATTTATCCAACGTAAAAAGTATAATTGGGTTCAAACAAATGACAATGCCAATTCTGCATTCCTGGTCGGTGATATTAAATTTATTATAAGTAAAATATATAGTTGGTTTATTAAAAGAAATATTATCTACATATTGAATATAGCATTTAAGAGTGCTTTTTGTAAACTTAGAATATAATTTATGTTATTATACAGTATATATTTAAATAGCTAATATTTTATTATATTTAATATTATAATAAAATAGTTTTATTATATTAGTTAACAAATATTTTTGGCAGTTATAAATTTGATTAAATTTGTTACAAAGATTCGAGATAATAAATAATTTAAATATTACTTTATAAATGAATTCCAATTTTAATAATTGGCTATTACTTTTTACAAATAATACTAAAATTGTTAATTATTACTATCTTTTAAACTGTCAATTTTAGCAAGCAAATTTGGCTGCTAAAATTTTAAATCTCTAGTGTCTGATCTAATTTTGTTAAATTAATATATTTCAAAAAAATTTTATACAATGATATTTGAAAATAAGGATTATAAAATAGTAATATTTATTTTTAATTTATAAAAAAAAAAGTAAAATTGTTTATATACTAAAAATCTTATAAATTTTTAAAAAAAATTTATAACAAGCTTTTTATAATTTAATTTCTACTTCTATAATCTTATTACAAAAAATATAGAATTAGTTTTAATTAGTAAAATTTTTAAATTTTATAAATAAAATATTAATTTTAATTAGCAGTAAAAATTCTTTTTTGGAGTTAGAAATATAAAAATTTAAAAATTTTTAAAAAATTTTTATAATAGAATTTTAGAATTGATTTTTACTTCAAATAATTGGTGGTAATCATCACCACCTCTATTTATTTTTCCAATTTTAGTTCCCATGAAGTTTTCAAAGATCCTGAAAATTTTTACTTAGAGTACCTAATCCTGTTTACTTAGTATGTTTTTGAGATATAAGTTAGTAATATTCTTTAGAATTGGTTAAATTTAAAATTAAATATTTTAATAAGGAAAATTATCTAAATTTTTTACTACTTTTACCAACAGATTGGCCAATTAGATAAGTTTTTATTATTTTTTTGAATCTTACTAACTATAACCAGTGATAATCATCACTAGAGTATTTATATCTCAAAAATATACTAAGTAAATAGAATCAAATACTCTAAGTAAAAATATTTAAGATCTTTAAAAACCTTACAAAAACTACAAACAAAATCTTATATTAGCTCTATATTATATTATATAAAAAAAAAATTTTAATATCTTAATTCTAATTCTAAATATATCTAGAGGTGGTGATAATTACTACTAGTTATGCATATTATATATTTTTTTAGATTTTTTAAATATAAAATTTTGTTTTTTTTTTATTAAGTTCTTTTATCAAGTTCTTTGTTTATTTTTTTGTAGATATTTTTATAGTTTAATTAATTTTTAGTGAGTTCTTTAGTAAGTTCGTTGTTATTTTTAGTGGGGTTTTCTAGTAAATTTGTTATTTTTTGATAAATTTATTTATAAATAAATTTATTATTTTTGGTGGTTTTATAATTTATTACTATAGCGATGTATTACCACCCCGATTAACTAATTAGAGTATAGGATCAGGTATAATGTGAAACCAAAGTGATTATAATTTTTTTTTAAAAATCAGCTATAGCATAAAATTTTGCCTATGAAATTATCTTTCATGTTCTAATAAAAAAAATCTATCTTAAAATTTGGATTAGCTATAGTGCTTTATCCTAACTCTAATCTAACCCTAACCTAACTCTTACTCTAACTCTAAACTAATGAATTAATTTATTGTTTTGATTTCACATTACACCAAATCTTATAAAATGCAATATATTGTATAGACGATAAAATATAAATCTATTTTTTGGTAAGTCTTTTAGCAAGTTTGTTATTTTTTAATGATTATTTGGTAGATTTTTTGTTATTTTTAGTGGGTTCTTCTAGTAAGTTTTTCATTATTAAGTTCTCTAATAAATTTATTATTTTCAGTAAATTCATTCAATAGGTTTTTTATTATTTTTTCAGTAAATTTGTTATTTTTTAGTGGGTCTTTTGACAAGTTTATTGTTTTTCAATATTCACTTAGTAAATACTTTATTGTTTTTAGTAAGTTTTTTTAATAAGTTTTTATTATTAGATTTTTCAGTGAATTTGTTAGTTTTTAGTAAGTTTGTTCTATAGATTTTTTGTTATTTTTTTTGGATTTTTTTAGTAAATTCATTGCTTTTTAGTAAATTCTTCAATAAGTTTGTTGATTTCAGTATTTACTTAGTAGATATTTTATCATTTTTTATTGAGTTTTTTCAATAAGTTTTTTATTTAAATTTTTCAGTAAGCTTTCAATAAGTTCTTTTAATAAATTTATTGTTTTTTAATAAGTTTGCCTAGTAAATTCTTTATTATCTTCTTGTAAGTTCTTTTATTGGTTTTTAGTAGTTCTTTTAAGAATTTTTTGTTGTTTTTATCTTTTATTTTTCTTTTTTTTTGTTATTCTTGTTGCAGTAAATAGGCTAATTTTTTGCTATTTTTGCAGTAGATTTAGTAGACTTTATTATTTTATTATATAACAATGTTCATTATATATATATATATATTTCACTTTAATAACCTTGCACTAATTTATTAGAAGCTTTGTAATTTACAAATTTAACTATCTAATCTACATATTAGATCAATGCCTGGCTGCTTATAAGTGCCCAAGTATGGTTATCACACTAATATTTGCCAACTAGCTCCACATATAATGCTATCCATATTTAAAGCCTGATATAGTGTGATACTCAGCTACCTAAAAAAATTTTTTAAAAAACACAAAATTTTATTTTACTCTAAGTTTATTTTGACTATTAGCTAAGTAAAAAAAAGTTTGAAATTTGTAACCAGATTGTTTCTTTTGCTAAATTATAAATCTCTACTATTTTTTCTTTAATATTTACCAAATATGACCTGCTCTTTTCTTTTTCTCTTCTATACTTATCTCTTTCCAGGACTTCTTTCTTTTACTTGGATAGTTTTCTGTTAGTTAGTTTTTTGCTTATAGATTCATCACTAACGAACTTTCTACAACCGGGTCTTTATCACATGGGTTCTTTTTTTGGAGTATTTATCGAATCACAAAATCTTTTTTCTCTTTTAATTGCTCTACTTATACCCTTATTTTTTTCTCAAGCTGCAAACTTTTTATATCTTTTTCTTCAAATTACTTTGTAGAAATATTCTTGTATAATATAGAAAAGCACCTCGTAGCATTGCCAATATAATGCTAACTTCTTGTGTATTTTTTGAAGTTTATTAAAATTTGCTTGGCAAACCAAAGTATCTTTCTTTTATCCAGCCTTGTTTCTTGTGAGTTACCAAATACCATATTCTTAAAATCTCTTAAGATATATTCAAATTTAGTCTTCTCTTCAAGTATGGCCCTAGTGCTTGTTTTTTTATTTTTATCCATATCTCTTTATAAGCTTTGCAACTAAAAAGGTAATCTAATTCCTTTGTCTTGTTTTCTTTACAAACTACACAATTAGCTGAGTGTATATATATAGGCTATGCTAATGTAGCTTATCCAATATCAGAAGTACTCAGAATAGATTTTTAATTCATTTGATAAGCTTATTACTACTAGCTAGTAATCTACATCTCTGATCTCTTAGTTTTGTTAACTTTTTTCAATATAAGGCCCAAGATAGGTTGTTTTTATGTTCTATCTTTCACAAAGGCTTACAACTTTTCAACAGATACTATTTACTTTCTACTACTTTTTTTTTAACTTTAAATATGAAACTTCATAGTGGGTATTTAATGTTTTTATTTTGCTATAATATATCAAAACTCTATCTAGAGCAGATACTGCTTGGCTACTTCCAAGCATCACTTAAATAAACACTTTCTTTTGCTATGCAATCTGCTATTTCATTTCACTTTATACCTATATGTGTTTTAACTAGTGTTCCACATGGTTCAATTTGGTTTGGATTTTGTACAAAACCAGACTCAAATCAAAAATTTAGTTCGATTTTGTATTCAGACCCAGAACTATATTATCAAACCCAAATCTGAATCAGAGCCCGATTATTGTACATCAAAATTCACAAATAAAAATAGTTATTAATAAAAATAATTTGCAAGTAGTTAAACTTAGTGATATTACTCGGATAGGGTATCACTCAGATTATTCACAGATAGTTAGATATCCGGATTGTAAACTCAGCTACCTAAATAATACTAGATAAAATACCTAGATAATAATAGCTGGATAGTACCTGGATAATACTTGGATAAGAATAAAAGCATATCTGAATTAAATATCCAGATTAAAAATGAATAAGCTTATAATAGAATAAATTGTTTAAATGAAGTTAGAAATAAGTATTTTATATTATATTATATATATTAGTTGTGAAAAATTGCTTTTTGGTTTGTTTTCTGTAATATTCTTCAATTATTTATACTATAGGTTTTCAAAAATAAGCTATCCTTTTTTGGCCAAAAAGTTATACAAAAATCATGGAGTAGTTTATTTTTGGATAAAATTTTGAAAAGATTAATTTTTATTATTTTTTTAAAATCTAGAAGTAGTTTTTATATATAAAAGTCAAAAATTCTACTAAGTAAATTGATAAAAGTCACTTAATAGAAGTTGTTTAGAACATAAAAATACCCATATTTTAAAAGTTTGAAACAAATCAGAGAACTTTTACTAAGATGTTTTTACATTTTATATTTGAACTAAAATGCAAAAACATCTTAGTAAAAAGTTCTTATATTTGCTTCAAACTTTCAAAATATGTGTATTTTTACGTCCTAAACAACTTCTATTAAGTGACTTTTATCGATTTACTTAATAGAATTTTAACCTTTATATATAGAAACTATTTTTAGATTTTAAAAAATTATCAGGGATAGCTTATTTTCAGAATAAAAATTTTTCTTATGTTTCTTTTTCAAGAAAAGAGATGGTAGCTTATTTTTGGAGGTAGCTTATTTTCAGAAATATACAGTATATTCTTTTTGCAATTAATTATTCTTTAGGGAACTAACAATTATTTGGTAATTTTCTAGAGGGGGAGTTATATATTAAAAACTAGAGGGGGGTAAGCCTCTAATAAAAAAAAATCAAGTAATAAATAATACTGTTCTTATGCCCTTTATTTCAAATTGATCGATATTTTTTTTCTAAATATTTATTAACTATATAAAATTTGGTGAAATAGATAAGATACTAACTTGTCTATCAATAGAGATTCTAATCTTCATATCCTTTTTGAATAGCAAAAAGTTGGCTATTATTGTTAATATTACTAATGATAAGTTAAAAACTTTTCAATAAATATAATATATTTATTAGATCTTTGTTACTATATAGATATTAAATAGATTCTAAATTGGTATCAATTAAAATTTAAAATACTAACCTAATTTTAATATTATTTTTAGACAATCAAACATTGCTTATTTTTATATTTGAAACAAAGTGATATAGGTAAATTTGATATATTCTATTTTACAATACTACATATCTATATTTTATTTGAAAGTTATATATTAGCAAAATATATTAATATAATCTTATATAAGTTATTACACCCCGAAATATTGTGCAATAATTACGATCTAGGCAGAATATTGTGCAATAAATTATGAAATATTATGCAATATATAATGTAATATGATAAAATATATTATATAATATTACAAAATTTATAACGTAATATTATATTATATATTGTACAATAATTCGAATTAACTCGAAACAATTCGAAATAAACATAAATACATTAAAACATCAAAAATTTATAAACTAAAAGATAAATACTAATGAAAAAGAAAAGCTAATCAATTCAAATTTATCAAATACTATTCGAAATATTTTGAGATAATTCAAATTAAATCAAAATAAATTAAATAAGATTTATTAGATATTTTCAAATTATTTCGAAACAAACTAAATTTATAATCTTTATTTAAATAAACAAAATATAAATTTTATAACTTAAAATATATTTTATTAATAATTCTATTATTTTTTTTTTAATTTAGCAGTCTTGTCAATACTGTTTATTAGATTAATGCTAGAATATTTTGGTTACAAATATCACATATACAATTACAACTCTCTAATATATATTATGAGTATCAGCTTATCTGATTACTAAATTAGTATCTATGTGTAACCTGCTATATGAGATTTTATTTCCTTAATAACCACAACCAGACCAATTACTAAATTACTAGATGGTTTCCAAACCTATATTATTATATATATCCTACTTATATACTACTATATAACATCCACCAACCAACCTCTATTCCTCATTACTTATTATATTACTTCTAATTCAGTTCTTGTATTACTTTTAAATTGGTGTCTTTTGAGTAGGTGCTCTTTATGCTTCCAGTTTGATGTTTTTAGAGAAGTTATTTTAAGAGCCTAGCCATATCTTAAACAGTTACCTGTTGCCAAACTAGAATGTTATTTCATGTCAATTTAGGTATTTGTATCATACATCACAAAATTAGGCTACTAATCTTTTATAGTACTCACTATCAGTATAGTATTACAAAAGTCTAGATCCTTAGGACAGGAGTTATATATTTCATTTAATCACTATCACAAGCTAGTAACCTAGAACCCGCACTTCTGCTATATTTTGTCATTGACTTCTATATAGATTGTATTACATATTACTCTTTGGCCATCTTTATTTTTGTATTACTAAATCACTTGTTTCCATGCTTTTTGAAGTTTCTTTTAGCCGGTTTTTCTTGTTTTTTTGCATCAGAGGTGTTTTATATTTGGTAAAGCTATCCTCTTACTGTAGCCTCTTACTATGTTCACCACTTCTTTCACCACTTCTAGATATACTACATACAGCCATCATTTTAATCAAGATTCCAATACTATCTTAAAGTTGTTGGTACTACCTTGCCAATCGTGAATTCATATGCACAGCTTTCTGCTATAAACTTTCTGTAACCTATATCACACACAGTGCTCAGTCTTCTCTATGGCTTGGGGCTCCTTCCAAAAATTCTTTATAGACCAAATATATACATCACATGGTTTTACCACTATAGATTTTTATATTTGATAGCTCCCGAAAGTTACAGAGATAATTAATTAAATTAATTACTACCAGCTATAATCGAATCATCAATCTTGTCTGTAGAGAGTTAGACACCTAGACTACTAGACTACAAAATTCTAACCTTTTTCTATATATATATATTTTTTTAAGCGATTCTGCCTTTATTCATGTAAACTGCTATAAAATTTATATACAAATATACTAAATTTTTACAACTTGTTACTCTAACTTAATAAAGACTTACCAGGTTAAATACCCAATACGATTTGCTATAACAACTGTTTACTTCTCTCGGGATCCTTAACTTACTAAGGATTTTGTACCATAACTGATACCTCCCTTGATCATAAGTAGGCTGTCATATGCCTTGTCAGAAATGCCTAATGATTTTGTCAGATCTTAACTAGCAAGGATTATGCTGGCTTCTTTCCCCATGAGACCCAATCTTCAATTATTTTGTTTCTTTCCTTCAATACCTTTATCTTTTCCATCCTCTTTTTGCCATCACTTCTTCTTATCCTTTCCTTCTTGTGGTCAGTAGTCCGAGAGTTGGTACTTTCTTTATCTGCTTCATTATTCCTCCCAGGTTTTCTTTTTTTGGTCTTTTCTCTTTTTTTCTCTTTGGTTATGCCATTACACTTTTCTCAATCCATTATTAATTCGTATTAGAAGCTTCAGAAATGCTTGAAAACCTGGTGCTAGAAATGGTTGAGTATAGCTTGGACAAACTTGCTAACCTTTCTTGCTTTACTCACAATCATGCTAATGTTTTCTTGTCTCTGCTCTGTAATTAATCTTTTCATCAACTCAATTTTTGCTAAAATTCTTTCTTGTATACTCTTGCCAAAAATCAGATCTTGTATCTTTTATATATCTCTGGTCTCAAGTTTTTCTTTTTCTTTAGTCGCCTTTTCTATAAGTAGTTCACTTACTTTTTCTTCTAAAATATACCACATTTTCTGGAATTCTGGGCAGGCAGCGAGGTGATCTTGTGTCTCAGCTTCTTGCCAGCATATCTTGCACATATTATCTGAGTATAGCTCTGCCTTTTTCATTAGGACTTGCATTGTCGGGAGCAGGCCGTTTAGACATTTTATCTTGAAGATTCATTCTTTATTTTGGGCTGTGCTTCTGCAGTTTCTTCCTCATACTCGCCCTATGTTTTTCTATACTTCACTCCACACAATTGCTTCTGTTTCTTGCTTAGCCTCAACCCATTTAATTATGCTTTTTAAAATTTTCCACTCAGTGTTAATAGTGGTCTCTGTTAGTTGTGTAATGAAGCTTCTTGTTAGGTCATCTACTTTTAGATCTTTTTATCTTAACTCTGTTATAGCATGTTTGTTCTATGGCTATCTTGGGTTGATTATTTTTGTACTAAGAGCTTTTTTTTTTGTAAGCTTGTCTGCTTCCTTATTTTCTTTAACTCCACTATGTGTCTTAACTTTTTTGAACCGGATTTTAAGCTCTTTCAAATCAATAGTTCACTGTATTTGCTCCAATAAACAAAGGTTTTTCCTTTTTAATATCTCAGAAGCTCCACCCTCTTTTTGGCTCAATTGTACTATCTGTATTGCTGCTGCGCTATCAGTACAAATCTTGATTTTGGTTTTGCATGGGGCTGCTAGGAGGGCTGTTCATATTGCGCCAAGTTCCACTCTTGTTGATGATGGCCAATTTTTTATTGCTCCGTGAAAGTCAGCTAATACTTGTCTACTAGCTTTATTTCCTTTTCCTAAGACTGTGATCCAACCAAAACTCATTTTCTTTTTTTCTGGCTCCTCTGTTGGGTTAAGTAGAGACCTGTTTGTATAAAAGGAGATTTTCTTTTCACTTCTTAGTTTGGTTACTGCTTTTTTAATTTTCTCTGCTACTTGTATACTTTTGATAGCTTGATCTATTACCTCATCCTCTATTGGATAAATTGTGATACCTTTAACTTGACACTTCTGAGTATACTTATAGATGAGCTTGTTTGCTGAAATAGGTTTATGAAGCAGCTTAGTGAAATGCAAAGTTCTCATTTTCTTCTCCTGAAAGTGGATTTTCTGAATAAATCTTGGGTTGATTGACAGTATATTGCTTTTTCAACTTCTCTTTATACAAGTAGAATCAGCTTCACTACTTTCTGCTTCATCAATGTTATATCCTTTACATTTAGTAAGTATGAGTGTGTTCTTGTAAAGATTAGGAGTTGCCTTCCAATGTTCTGTTATAGCTGTTTTCCTCTCTCTTTTTCACTATTTTTCTCACCTCTATTGTGTTCCTGAATCTAATTAGCACCCATTCTTTTTTTCTTTTGTTATTACTTATTGGAAAGGTATTTACTTGGGGTGTTAGACAGTTTGGTGTTTGTTTCCTCAGATTAAGTCTGACTTTTTTTCCCCCAAGATCCTCAAGGACTGTTTCTTCAATTTTTTTAAACCAGTTAGAAGGTTTTCTGGTTGCTTTTTCCCTCTTGTACCTTTTGATCTGGTTCCATATAAACAGATTCACCTCTTCTTTGTCTAATAATTGTTCTAATACTAGAATTCTCATTTCTCTTTCTTGTGCAAATCTTTTAATTTCTTTGTTATCTAGAAGGTCTATGATTTCTACGTCTGACTCTGCGAGTCTCAGGTTATCTTCAATTTCAATTGCTCTTATACTTAAGTTTAACTCCTTAGCTGCAACTAAAATTTTATGAGCTAGGTTTTGTTTTAATTGAATCTTTTTAAGTCTTTTTGTATCTAGCCCTAATATATATTGTGTGCTTTTGCAATCAATTTGGGCCTGTTGCATTCTAATACATGTCGCCTTACCCACTTCACTGTTATTGTTTAATCTTTTTCTTAGCTTGGTTATATGGTGGGCTATTTGATTTTGTCATACTGTTTTGATTCCCACTATATTTCTATGTATCATGATCGTATTTGCTGTTGTTGTTGCAAAATCTGATTTATTTTTGATAACCTTTAGCAGTGGGCTTTGGAGTCTGTCACATTGGTTTCTTGGAATTATACAGTATTGCATTCTGTATTTCAACCTTGGGATTAACACTTTATTGTTTATATAATTTTTTTTTCTATATTTTTGTTTTTTGTTTTTTTGCTTTGTTAATTGTTTTCTTTTTATTTACTTTTGCAAATTCCTTATGTCTCTTGAAAAGAAAAAAAAATTAGAAGAAAAAAAATTTAGTTCTAATATAGTAGCTAAGATCTGAGCTATAGTAAGTTTTTAAATCAATATAGTAGCTTATATAAAACTTATTAGCTAATATCAGTATAATAACTATACTTGAATACTTTAAAAAAATAGTCGAATAATATCTAATTCTAAGTTAAACAAATAATTTTGCAAATTATATATAGTATCTAATAAATTAGTACAAGATTATTAAAAAAAAAAAAAAAAAAACTAAACAATAAATAAAAAACAAATATAATAGATAATAAATATAATAAATATTAAATATTTAATAAGGTGTGGTGACTTAGTGTAGTAGTCCAGTTGTTACTCTTTCTAAGTGGCAAGTTTAGAGTTTGAATCTTATGGATGATGATATTTGAAAAATAGACTTGTATTTTAGTTGACAGCTATGCTTATTAGTTGGATCTAGAACTTAATCTGTAACTTCGGTTATACTATCTAAAAATAGAAGCTTTGGCACAATAAATCTAAAAAACTAGCATAACCAAAAACCTATTTGGAAAGTTCTGAATTTGGAAATAACAGTGATTTTTGACAGTACTACAGGAGGCTAAATTTAAATTAGGGCCCAAGATTAGAGAACCAAGCAATCAGATCCTTAAATGGGAAAACATATCAACCAAACTGCCAACTTAGAGAACTTGGAACTTGCAGTAAGTATACCAGTTATACCAATCAGATTGCTGACACAGGGGAAGTTGGTAGCAGAGGGCTCTACCCTGGCAGACTGTAGGTTTGGAAGTCCCAGGCCTAGCGGCACCAACAAAAAATATGCTGGGTACTCTAGAGAACTAGGTACTATGAGCTAGAAAAAAAGATACATGCTAAAAAAGTGTATATCAAGGCGAGATGGGCTAAAGGCAACTAGAGCTAGGTCTAGATCGAACCTTTTAGGTTGTTAGTTGGAAATAAAAAATAGACCAATAAAGAATCTGAATAAGAAAATGGTTGAAATATAGATACTGGATTGTTGTAAACTATATAAAGGCAGAAGTAAAGTAATAAAGAACTAATTAAAAAGGTTGTACTTGAGATCCAGATTGTGTTATAGCAGCACCCTAAAAGGTGGCTTGAGATACAAACACAATTACGTCAGACAATAGGTAGTAATTACCGAACAAGCATATACTATTATATGTAAAATATGTAATGTGATATCAGGTTTACCTTGAGGATAATCAAGATAGTTTTATGGATAATCAAAATAGTTCTAAGGCTAGTTGTAATATATATAGTTAATAAGTTAATAGGTGTGTTATAAATACTAATTTCAATTTAACTATAATAAATTCACCAACCAAAAAGGTCACCTTAAAAAAAAAAATTAAATATTTAATAGAAATCTTTGTTGTAATTTTTAATTTTCAAAAAATAAATAATACTGTAGATACAGTATATTTAATATTAATTATTTAGATAGTTTTTGAAATATAAAAACTATAATATTTATAAAACTCTTTTCAACGATTACTTGGACCA
Source organism: Dentiscutata erythropus (assembly GCA_910591965.1). Taxonomy (NCBI): domain Eukaryota; kingdom Fungi; phylum Glomeromycota; class Glomeromycetes; order Diversisporales; family Gigasporaceae; genus Dentiscutata; species Dentiscutata erythropus. Next base: position 2,918 of record CAJVPY010001953.1, on the reverse strand, counting down.
AAATTTCTAATAAAAAGAAAAATTTATTTTCTATACTAAAGTAACAAGACCTGTAGTAAGTAGACTTATAAGCAGTTTTTATAAAAATCAACCTTTTTGCTCTATTAGTTGACTTCTTTATATATTTGATATACAACCTAAAAATATCTTTATACAAGATAACTGGCAGAAAGTAGTGCTCTTGTATATGAAATTTTGGTAATTTGAAGAGACAATAAAGAACACCTTTTTGTTGACAAAGTCTAGTATAGACAAAACAACTAAGAAATATACTTTTTTTAAGCTGCATTTCTTTTATATAGTCAAATAGTTTCTTTTTACTTTCATCTACTTTTCTGTTGGTCTTCTAAAATTTTTTACAAAAAAGTGGGGATTTGGTTTACCTTTTTCAAAAAATTGGCATTGTTTACTTTTTAAATTTAGATAGACTTAGTAAATTGCAATTACATGTCTTATTTATTTATAGATATAGTACTATTTTACATAATATGGATTAAAGTCTTGGGTTAAAGTAATATTCAAAGTTGGCTATAAGTTAAAGAGTAATAAACAATAAGGCAAAGCTTTACAATAGAGATATACAATTATTGTATTTGTTATATAATTTTTACACATATTTGATATATATTATAATAGTGTGTTTATTATAGATTGTTTTTTTTCTTTTTTTTCTTTTGTCTTTTTTTTTTTTTTTTTGTTTTTTATTGTGATATTTATATAAATATTTCTCTCTTTTAACTTCTTTTTACTTTAGTTTTTTTTATAAAGTAGATAGAATATTGGTCTGTTTATTTGGGAAGTTAGGGAAAGAAGGTTTAGGATTAAGAAAAGAGAAGGCAATTATGATATTCTAGTGATATGCTAAGTTTTTCAGTACAGAAAATTTTAATATTGAGACAAAGTTTACTATAGCAGATTATAAATACTACTGAAATTGATATTCAAAAAAGGCCTATTTTGTCTCCATTAGAGCAGATTAAAATTTTTTATAAAAAAGAGCAAATAAAATTTATATATTTATACTCCTTATAATTTTGTCTATTCAAAAAAAGTATAAGAACAAAGTCGAGTTACCATATACAACAAGCAATTTTCTACTTGTATATAGAGATCTAGAAAACTGCAAATTTCTGTGGCAGGAGCTTTTAATACAACAAATAACAAATCTACATCGTTGCTTAAATAGGTTAGAGCAGGATAGTCATTTAGCAAAAATTCGAATCAAGCAAGGTCTTCTAAGAGCCAATTTGGTAGGCTGTAATTGGCAATTCGAAACACATTTATACTTGAATTTGATCTGGAAGCTCAATATAACATGTCTAACGTTATATAAAGCAAAAATCTTCAATATGGACATTAGACCCACGCTTGAACACTAGCTTTTCCAAAGTGCCGGACCTCAAATAAGAGAAACAATAAATCCTTTTCTCTTCTTAAAATCATACAAAAATCTTTTCAATCTGGGTATCCTCTTTCATGATCAGCTACTTGACAGAGAAGAGAAAAAGCTCCTAATATAGCAACAACTCAAAGCGGCAAAAGGCAAACCAAAAGCGGGAAAGAAAGCCAAATGGTTTATTTTTCTAGAAAATGCTATGCTACAAAATCCAGAAAACAGACAGATTAAAGAAGTATACCAAACAACTTGCCCAAACAATCTAGCACCTTTGGCCCCACTCATACCCATCTCTTCAGACAATAGGAAAAAAGAGTGAATACTTATAGATAAGGAAAACAATAAATTAGAGCCGAGAAAGATTGTTAGAAAAGGCAAACGTAAAGTTCTTACAGAGCATTGGGAGTTTAAGGAAAATAGCTCAATAGCAGGATATATTGAAATAGAAAAATGTGAAGAAGCATTACTACTAAACCAGGAGAGAACTTATAGTTGGATAAGCCAGAGCAACATTTTAATAGCAATCCCAAAGCCATTAGAGAAGGACAATCGAAAGCATATTTTAAGATATGAAGATATTCTAACCAGCAATAAAAATAGACAAAAGATAATAAAACCGAGCAAGGAAGAAAGTTCGTTCGTTAGCATACAAAACATTAAATCTTTAGATAAACAATTAATAACAGATCAAAATTTTAATACAGAGTTAGATAGTAGTTTAACTGATGGTTTAGACTTAAATATTAGTTTTAATATGAATAGTTTTTGGATATACACAGATAGTTCATTAGTTCGAGGTATAGATAATTGCAGTATGGGTATTGGTTGGGTACAAGTAGATGAGAAACAAGAACAGTCATTATGGGAGGAAATGACAAAGGTAGAAAATTGGCCTTCATCAACAAAGCCCGAGCTTATTGCAATTTGGCTTGCCCTTTTTACGATTCCAATGAATAGTGATATTTGCATATACTCAGATAGTGTAGCAGCAATCTCCAATATAATAAGATTTTTAAAGGAAAAAAACTGTGACATTTTAATCAAAATTGCGGATCTAATCAAAGCAAAAAAGATCAATCTAGAATTTAAAAAAATTAAAGATCACAGTGACAATAAATGGAATAATAGAGCAGATACACTTGCAAAAAAAGCTACTTCTTTAATGCACTCAACAAATATTCATTTGGACCTTAATACAAGAATCTCTTTTCCTCTCTTTTGGGGAGAATATAAAGTCAAAAAAGCAACGAGACCTTTTCTTAAAAAAATTTTTGAAATTTGGAATGGTATGAATTGGAGATTAACAAGCTCAATTCTAAACTTAAAACTCAATTCAAACAAGCCTACATTGAATTGGTTCTCATATTGGAAAAGATTAAAAAAGCTCAAAGGTGCGAAATGTAATATATTAAAGAAAAGTAAGAAGCTTGCTAAGGGTTTTCTCCAATCTATCCTAGCTAGATTTATTTTATTCATTTAAACTAATAATAGCATTAAATAGGAAATAGGAGATGTAATGTCA
>CAJVPY010001952.1:0-17633 GCA_910591965.1 Dentiscutata erythropus | reverse complement strand
TATATTGAATAATTTAATTTTGTCTCTATCAATAAATACGAATATACAAAATTTCGCCTTTACATGTATATACTTCGCTATATCGATTTATTAACTTAATTTCGCTATCGTATTAATTTTTAATTTATATGTAACGGTAATATATTAGTTAATAACAGTATATATCAGATATTCGGGCTTAAGCATAAATTATGGATTGAGATCGAAAGGGTTCGGGAAAGCCGGAGATCACCTGACCGCGAATTTTTTCTGCCATCACTTTGTTATCTTAGCACTCCTCACTGTATGATCCCTATTTTTATACTAAAATTTTAAGCGAAGGTTTTTCGATGAATATCTAACCAAATTCTATAAATTTTTATTTTAAATTTGTAATCCCATATAATTAAAATAAAAAAATATGCATCGAATTTGGTTTGATATTCATCGAGAAAACTTTACTCAAAGTTTTAGTTCTTATAAAAAAGAAGCTGCGGCAACTTTTTTTTTAACCAATAAATAAATATTTCTCAACCTCAACAACTACATAATTAAGATCGATCTTTTTTTTTGATTATTCAAACACGTAGAATTAAAATAAAAGGATTTCATCAAGTTTGGTTAAATAATCGTTGAAAAACATTCGTTTAAAGTTGAAAAAAAGAAATTTACTACGGCCTTTTTAATTTTTTCAGATTTTTGATCTTTTTTTTTAACTTTAAGCGAAGTTTCCTCATCGATTATCTAACTAAATTCGATCAAATTTTTTTCATTTTAATTCTATTACTGATTACTGTAACTTATAGAATTAAAATAAAAAAAATTCGCTGAAATTAGCTTAAAGTAATGTATTTCGAGCCGGAATTTTGGGGATCCTCATGTAAAAAATGTAATACAATACAATACGATATACATAGCGATACTGCAGTAGTGCGCAATAATACTCCTACCCTAAAAAGCATATCAATGTTAATTTTTTTAAAAATTAAAATTTCAAATTTTTTTTAATTTGATTTTTTTTTTTAATATCATCGATAGTAAATCGAATGTTATTTTGTCAAATTTAGTAAATAAATACGCTTTTTCTTTAAATTTTTTATATGTGCAACTCTTAAGTGCCATAGCAATACCCAACTCTCTCGAATACAAATCATATTAAGTCTATTACAAAAACCGTAATAGCATTAAGTATAAATAAATATATGAGGACTATAAAATAAACTGAACAATTTCTCACAATTAATGCAAAGCTCTAGCTTTTTCTTAATCATAATATGAAATTGATAAAAAATTTAGAGTTGTACTAAATTGCTTTATAAATAACTTGTTACATGGAAATGTAATACAATACAATACAGCACACTCATTTTTAACTCCCTTTAAACAACTCAAGCGCCTAGTTATTATATAATATTTTGCCTAGAAATTTTAGAGTTAGAATTAAGATTTAGAATTAGTGCTTGGATTTGATATTGGGTTTACTGTAGAGTTCTAAACTTTTTCACTTAGTACTTTATTCCAAATTTTGAGAAATTAGTGTACATGGTGAACTTCACCCATTGTGATCTGAGATTTATAGTTAAATACTAATTAAAGGTCTTTTTAATTTTAGATATATTTACACTGGTACAATATTATTAGAAAATTTTTCGGAATCTACTATATTTGATCTTTTAGGTCCGCCCAACAAATTAGGCCTCTCAGAATTAGTTGAATATATCCTGTCTTATCTTATTGATAACAAGTCACCTTGGCTTCGATTTAAATTTACTCAAGTTTATTCTACTAGTTTCCAAGAAAATAATTTTAGCCGTTACAAACTTTTTGCACTGATATCCTTGCAAAACATCCTAACCTAGTTTTCGATTTTGACGATTTAATTCTATTCAAGAAAATGCGGTGATAACTCTCTTAAAGAGGGATGATTTACAAATTGAAGAATCTGAAATTTGGGATAAGGTTGCTAAATAGGGAAAAGCAAAAACTCCAGATTTGCCTTCTGATCTCAAATAATGGACTGAGAAGAGTTTTTTAGATTTAAAAGCTAAACTTAATCAATGTATTACTTTAATTCGATATTTTCAAATGCCTGGAAAAGATATTGTAGCAAATGTTAAGGCTTATCAAAAATTATTGGGTTAGATTTATGGGATGATATTACGACAAAGATTATGGATCCTAATGCATGCATTTCTTCAACTATCTTACCTGCTCGTAAAAAAATTCCTGTTCAACTTCCTGTCCGTAAAGTTAACTTTATTAATCAATCGTCTATTGTTAATGATAAGCATTTTTCAGAGATTTCGTCTTTGATTGATCGTCGCTCACTGATATATGATGTTACAAAAATAGCTTACAGTTTAAATTACTTCTTAGAGGAAGTAGAGATGGATTTACTCGTGAGACATTTCATAGGTTATGTGACAATATTCCTGGCACCGTGGTTATTATAAAGATTAATGGCACAAATAAAATACTTGGTGGATATAATCCATTTGTTTGGACGTTTAGTGATAAATATCTTACAACAACAGATAGTTTTATTTTTTCATTGAAAATCCAAAATTTATCGAATTCCATCCTAATGTAATTGGATGTTATCATTTTTATAGTCCAGTTTTCGGTAATTCTTTCTATGTAGCAAATGATGATCAGATATTCTTACAGTCATGAGAATACATATTATGAAAACGACTTACATCTATTAATAATTTTTTAATTGATGAATTTGAAGCATTTTAAGTCTTGAAAAACTGATTTGAATTTTTAAGTCAAGGATATTAAAAATCCTTCACTGAGTGTTTTTTAAGGCTGAATATAAGCATGTATTTATAGAGATATTAGTTCTATTAAAGCTGAATGAGTTCTCAAAATCTTCTAGATGAGATTTTCTATTGCATAACTATTACGTATAACCGTATTCTTGAAACATTCTAAGAGTTATGATTTGTTGTTAGCGTAGTTGTTACGTAGATCAAAGGAAGGGATTTAGTCAACGTTTGGCTTTATCAATTTATTAAATGTTTAAATTTTTGCAATACAAAAAATCATAAGAAACATAAACACGGACGCCTCTACTGCTTATCCCATGTATTATTATACAATTTGTTAGCATTATTGTCAAAAGTTACAGTTTTTAAGTTTTTCCAATGTATATTTTCTAGAAAGTTTTTGCAAAATAAATTTGTAATAAAAAAATAGGTCATTGTCGATAACGAGGTTCTTTATCAAAAATTATTAAACTGATTAACATTCTATTTACTTTAGTAATTATAAAGTTCATAAACCAGTTCACAAAATCTTTATTGATCCGAAAAATTCATACGTCTTTTTCACTACGAAAAAACTTTTATTAGCGTAATCAACTGCGTATCATACCTCATTTACCTTACTGATAAGCACATTTATCATTAAATATTTTCCGCCAGTCAAAATTTATTTCCCAATGCACATCCCAAACATTTAAACTCTTTCTTAAAGTACTTTACTAAGGTGTCGAATACATTTAAAAGAGACATATTTAGGGAGCACACTTAATAATAAGGATTTCAGAATTAAAAAAATAAAATGGCTGAATTTCGGAAATAAGTAAGAGTTTAAAAAATCTTAATAGTGTATCAAAATTTTGCATCGGAAAATGACTCAGTTCGTGACTTAAACTGTTATCGTCAATCGTCAGAATCAAAACTAGTTTAACTAGCTAGTTTATCAAGTTTGCTAACACGTCATAAACTACAATAATTAGTTAATTTTTCATATAAGTAACTAGTTAGAATAACTAGTTCGATTTTTTTCATTTAACTGGTTAAACTTAAAAAATAATTAACATTTACAATTGCTATATGTTAATAAAGTAAATGAAGTTATGATAGATAGATATCAAAAGTAAATTTTACTCTTGTGAGCCGCTTATTATGTGAACTTCTTTTCATTTGTAACATAAGATACACATCGTTATTTCATCTTTCAAATAAAGCACTTATCATTTTTACAATTTACATAATACACGGTTCATAAATTTATCATGTAATCGCTAAAAAAAATAAGTAATCAGATATCGAATACCATAAAATATTAAAAGGAAATACAATTGCACATTAATTACAACTATGTAAGTATTTTAATTTAAGCTGGTCAAAATTCTTAACGAATAATTTAACTACGTAGTTAATTTGACTAATTTAACTAGTTTTAATAACTGGTTATATAAATTTTATAACTAATTTCATGTAACTAGTTAAAACTAGTTTATGTAGTTAACTGCTAGTTTGTAACTGATATTGCTAGTTTTTAACGAGTTAACATTCCTATGCAGATTAATTAACTATTTAATAATAACAAAATATAGAGTAAATAATAAAACTTTTGCTCAAATTATTTACTGAACCTTTGCTCAAATTACTTATTAACCCTTTGCTCAACTTATTTTTATATATAACTTACTAAACCTTCACTCATTTACTTACTGAACCTTCATAAATTACTATTGATCTTTACTCAAGTTATTTACTGAACCTTAGCTCAAATTACTTGCAGTATTTAAAGTTATTTATAATTCATATTTACATTTGTCACCCCAAATGACTGGTTACACTCAGCAGCAAATGGAAGGAGGTTGTCACTTGATCCCAAAATTTAATAAAATTTAAAGTTCAGAATTACTTATTAATTTACTTTACTACAAATGTATTATGTAGTCATATTAATTGATGTTAAAAAAAAAAATAAGCTTATTGAATGTTTAATTTTAAATAAATTATTTTTGTATTTCATTATTAATTTTTAAAAATGGAATGATACAACTTCCTGGTGCATGAAACCTTTGATTGAATACTAGAAACTTTTATTTGTAAAAGGAAAAACAAATTTAATTTAATAGATTGTATAAATATAATCAATGTTTAACTGTACTTAAAAATACAACCGTTTTACAAACCCCAAATTTTAAATATTTGGGTAACTCATAATTTTAAAATCTTTATGCTGGTACAACTGAAGAACTTCACATAATTAAGCCAACTGAAAATAACTAGGGGATATAAGTTTGTCCTATTGAAAATTTTTATGAGATAATTTTCTGCCAACACCGAGCAACAGAACATTCTAGTCAAGACGAAATATGGCAAAAGGTGTTTTTTTTATTTTTGATTTGTTTTATTTTACTTTATTTTTTTATAATTTAAAAAAATTCATTTGCGGTATTGTTTTATTCTACAAAAGATTTCTGCTGATAAAGTAACTTATTATGAACACAACTATGCTGATGTGATGTGTTCTGCGTAGTGAATGTAAAAAAAGTAAATGAGATCCTTATTTAGATTTATATAATTTTAGATATGCGAATTTTTTATATGCTTTTATTGTGGTTTTTTTTTTTTATTTGGTATGCTTTTTTTTTTTGAATTTATGAAGCATTTCGTTTTTTTAATATCGCAGTAATTTATGCAAATATTACATTTTTATTCAAATTTTATATGTAAAAATTTATGTAAATTTTTTTATAGCTTATTAATACAAAAGAATGTTTACGATCTAATTAATATTTTATTGGTCATATAATTTTTTAAAAGCTAGGAAATAACGTACGTATGTCGTTTCAAAATTTAAAAATGACTTAGGTCAATTTAGAATTGATCTAAATTGTGTGAAATCTGTAACACAAATATTTTGTGACTGGTGCCACCACCCATTTGAAGTAACTGATTAAGGTTGCACCTGCACTTCATTTCTGCATTTAAAAAAGTAAAAATTCTGCGTAAACGTAATAATCATATCTTTAAACTAACAAAAGTCGCAAATAAGCACTAAATTACTTGAACATTTCTCCAACGATTTTGCACAACTTCTTGAAACCGAATATGATTACAATGTTATAGTTAAAGTTGGTAAACAAAGTTTTAAGCTACATTCATTATTTTTATATCACCGCTCATCATTTTTTCGTCAAGAATTATCAACTGCAACTAAAAAAAAATAATATTTTTGAAATTGCAATAACTAATATTTCTGTTGAGGCTTTTAAAATTTTAATTAAGTAAGTGACTTATTTCATAATCAATGTAGTTATTATTAAGATGCTAATTAAAGGTCTTTCAATTCAAATATATTTACACTGGTACAATTCAATTAGAACAGCTGAGCCATCTACTGTATTTGATCTTTTAATTCCATCCAACAAGTTAGGTCTAGCATAATTAGTTGAATATATCCAGTCACATCTAATTAAAAATAAAGCATCATGGCTTAGACTAAAATTTACTCGAGTTTATTCTATTAGTTTTCAAGATAATAATTTTAAGCCTTTACAAACTTTTTGTACTGATATCCTTGCGAAACATCATAACCTAATTTTTGATTCTGATGACTTTATTTCTATCCAAGAAAATGCCTTGATTACTCTTTTAAAGCGAGATGATTTACAAATAGAAGAATCAGAAATTTGGGATAAGGCTATTCAATGGGGAAAGGAACATACACCAAATCTACCATCTAATCTTGAACAATGGAATGATGAAAATTTTTTAGCCTTAAAAACCACACTTGACAAATGTATTCCTTTAATTCGCTATTTTCAAATGCCTGGAAAAGATATTGTAATGAAAGTTAAACCATATCATCAAATTCTTGGATCAAAATTGTGGGATGATATAACAACAAAGATTATGGCGCCTGATATATCAGTCTCTTCAACTATTTTACCTGCACGTAAAAAAATCCCAGCTCAACTTCCTGTCCGTGAAGTTAACTTTATTAATCAATCATCTATTGTTAATGATGAACATTTTGCAGAGATTTCATCTTGGATTGATCGTTGTCCATCGATATATGATATTGCAAAAATACCTTACAAGTTTAATTTACTTCTTAGAGGAAGTAGAGATGGATTTACTTGTGAAGCATTTCATAGGTTGTGATAATATTCCTGGCACCGTAGCTGTTATAAAAGTTAATGGCACAAATGAAATACTTGGTGGATATAATCCATTAGTCTGGTTGTCTCGTAATTCAATTGAATATTTTACAACAAAAGATAGTTTTATTTTTTTCATTGAAACCCCAAAATTTATCGAATTCCATCCTTAGTAGAATTATCCATGCAAAACAAGTAATTGGATGTTTTAGCGATGGTCCAGGTTTCGGTTGTTATTTTTTTATGCATGATAATAAGACATGGTCTTATTGTCATAAAGATTCACATTATGAAAAGAGGCTTAGGAGTGACAGTGTTAGATGTCTTTTAATTGATGAATTTGAAGTATTTCAAGTTTTGAAGAATTAATTTGAATTTTTAAACTCGTAATCAAAGATATTAAGAATGTTCACTGAATATTTTTCTAGGGTTAAATACAAGTGCATTTATATAGATAATTTATTAATGCTATTTGAGGTCTTAATAACTCCCTAGATGCGATTTACTAGTCAATGTTTGAGCAGCTTTTATCGCTTCTAATTGATTTATTAAATGTCGAAAATTTCTCAATAATATTTTCAAAAATATTGTTGGGAAATGGTTGTCGGGCAAATGACATGAACCCGTCTTAATTGATTCTTACTCGATCATAATTACCCGGGTAATTGATGCCCATTGACACCCGTGATCAGGTAATCACGCCTCTAGAACGCGAAACTGGCCTATATTACTAAAACTTCTAAAGCACGTACATATGCATTTATTCCTATTTCCTTATTCGGCATATTTTATTCTCTTTATAACCTATTTTCTTATTAACTTATTATGAGTATTTTTCGTTTACTTTTTTCTTCTTTTTTTTTAATTATCTATTGTTATTCCTCGTACTACGTACTTCGAAAGACCATCTTTGATCAAGAACCGATTATTGCCGCGACAATGTTCGTAGTTATTTGTTGTGTTTGTATTTTGAGGTGTAATAAAGTTTTATTTTACTTACATGCATTTACTGATTTACAAGCATATGTTATAAAAATTTTTCGCTTGTATTTACAAGCTTTCAAGCTCTTTACTAATATATTAACGAATTAATTTGACTGGCTAATGTCATATGTTGATCTACAAATGATCTACAAATTTGACCAATCAAATAACTTCTGCCTATGAAACGTCATAAAAAAATTTTAATTAGGGAAGTGTCATTTAACATCTGATTTTTTAGCAGGGGGTAGGTGCCAAGCTAATAGATCACATGTATATTTTTATACATAATCGTAATCATTTGAGGGAGGGGGGAAATTTTACTATTTATAAAAAATCAGATGATAAATGACACTTCCCTTAGCGGCTACATCCCAATTGACAAGAAATATCCTTTCCTTTCACAGGACTGTGCTGATTAGCATAAGTTTTTTATTGATAGATTATAAAAATAAAGAAAAAGAATTTTACAAATAGCCTTTGTTTATATAGCACTAAATACAACCATTCCATCCATTCTTCCTTCAAAAGATGTAATGGCTCAACGTTAGCCAAAGCTAAAAGCGAAACCCAAAATATTACATCAATATTCACATTCAAGATTTACTATTTTATAGTAAAGGATTCAGAAAAAGTAGTGTTAGCTAGTTTTGTTGTAGCAGCATATGAAAGTTGGCGAAGTTTAAAAAGACGAAACAGAAAATGGAATTGCAGACATGTGATATTTGGTCTTTCTATTGGTTCATCGTCTTTTTTTTTCTTCTATTTTTTATTATAATTTTACAAAAACAATAAATTTTTTAATGATACCTATTGATCTTTAACAAAGATCCAATTAAATTTTACCATAACGGATGAGCACCACTACGATCACTAGCTAATTAATCGAGTATGTTACTTGAGAACACCCTAAATAGTATAATATATTCTCAATGAGTTCATAATTGTAAGATGTATCAGCAAAATTGTAAATTATTAACAGACAATACATTTTAAATGCATAAAAATATATGTAAAATAGATAACTTTTGTTCTTATGTTTATAAATAAATTTGACCTGTCTTCTGAACAATATTAAAGCGTAACTTTAATTGATAAAGTACCTAGCATCATTTTCTTATTTATATATTTAAGGCGTACTAAAAAATTTTTTATCAAGTTTGGTTTAGTAGTTGTTATTAAAATATTTTAGTTTAAAATTTAAAAACATTTAATTTTTAAAAAATCAATAATTTACATATTTTATCAAAAAACAACAAAAAAAAGAGAAGCCTGTCAACGAAGTGACAGGGAAATCATTATTGCGAGATCAGATGACTTTATGGATAAGTTGTCATTTATGAGATTTGTGTACAGTCTTATAGTTTCTTGTTAGATGCAGGTATTTTTCTGGTTAATATGATGGTATGATGAATTACTATCGCTATCGCTATACCTATTAGAGAACGGGTAAGGGAAACAAGGGGTAATTTTAACCCCTAGCATAACCACCACGATCAGTTACGTAATCGGCCTGATCTGAGTTTTTACTTAACTGGATCCAGGGACACGGAAATTATGTTGATTTAATGCGATTTGATGCGATTTAGTTCACTGAGAGCTATCTGTTACACAAAAATTGATATGAAATAATTAGTAATTGTGTGATTTGATGCAGTTTGCCATGAATGCACTTAAACAAATCGCATAATTTCCGTGTCCCTGACTGGATCTCATAACCTGACATGTGAAATTATCATTATATAATTTAAAGCTTTTTGTTGCATTAAGAAAACGTGCTTATTCGAAATTTATTTGATAAACAATTATTACTTAACTTACATACTATATCATATATTTTATTACGTTAAGAAAAGGCGTTTATTCGAAATTTATTTGGTAAACTATTATTACCTGACATACTTTATCATAAATTTTTTATTTCGTGTGTTCTAGTTCTTGGATGTTTTTCTCTTGATTCAGATTCTTTAAGTTGGCTATCATCTTTTGAATTGGTATGAAATTTGATTCAAACTCTTTTAACCTTTTTTTTTGTTACGGAAGGTTCAATAAGGTCAAGCGCCTATATCAGAATAGTATCGATGCCAAATTTAGATATTATACTGTATAATTTAATTTGATAAAATCAACAAATAGGTTATATTTCAAAAAGAAATTTTTTTGTATTGATCTATAATTTCAATTCGCTTTCTTCACTTGATTCATCACCTTCTACAATACCATTATCGTTATTGTAAGAACAATTGAAGTAATCATTATAGGAAATTGTGCATTATCAGGTGATATGCGAATTTTCTCCCATATGGTTTCTAAATTTGAAGTTATTAATATATATACGTTTCAAATCTTTCTGTAGAATGAGGCCGTCATATTTCCTAAAGGATTGGCAAGATGCTTCTGTATTACGTTGTTTAAATTTATCTAAAACTTTTTTTACATTTTTTTCAAGCTTTTGACGGCAATTGCATCAATAAGTGAACGTTGCTTTTTGTTTGCTTACAACTGATTTGAAAATTTGATGAATTTTGTGATGATCATCCAAATTTCGGTAATTATTTTTCGGTAATAACAGATAGTTTTTCGATACTATAATTTTCGGCCGAAATATTATCTCGGTATCGTTTGTTTTGATTTTCGGACTGATTCGGGATGGTTTGTTACAAAACATCCCGGATGTGGTTATGCTAGGTTCGTGGGGTACCGTATTACCGCGAAATAACGCACACCTGTGCGGTGTTTCGATCACCTGCGTGCTATTTTGAGTGCGCGCATGTGCGTTATTTTGAGGTAAACCCAATTTTTTCCCCTAAACTATGTAAATCATAAATAAGGATTTTCTCATATATTTTACTTTAACAGTATATATCTTACGTGTTATACATTCGATTATTAGCTGCTCGATACGAAAGTATCGGAGCAGCATTTTGTCTCGAATCGATCACGTGTATATTGATTGATCGGATGGGGCATTGTTGAGATTTATCGAATGATTTATCTAATCGTTAGTAGTTTTTAAGGGGAACAGGCTTTTTTTTCAGTAAGGTAATAGAAAGTGACCTGTCGGGGCGACAGTCGCATTTTGTTTTTGAGTTTTGACATTTTAAGTTTGTTGCGGTAAAAGTGGCCTGTCGGGACGACAGTCACAACTTGGGTTTTTATAGTAGAAAATGGTCTGTCGAGACAACATTCACGAAGGATTTCTTCTGTTGTTGTAAGTAACATTAGTCTAGCTCTGGTTCACATGGTAAGCAGCGGGTTTTTTCCAGGAAAACCTGTTTTTTTTTTCGCCTGGCTAGATGGTCAATTCGATACTTTCGAATTCTGTACTGCTAGTTTGTATAGCACAAAGCAGGAGGGACAGAAAACCCAGAATTGTTTTTCGTTTTGAACACCCCTCGATGAGGGACAAAGTATGGTATACTATATATGGTGCGCGCTATTTCGGGATGCGCATGGGCGTTATTTCGAAACCCAGTATGTTATTTTTAGGGGATGTGATTTTCAAAATAACGCCCATGATCATTATTTCGCGGTAATATGGTAATCATGTTTTGAGTATGTAATCAGTAACGTATTAAGGTTTTTTAGTTAGTAGAATAGGTTATCTCTATTTTCGTTATTTTTCACCTTGTAGTGAAGGCTAGCTCTATTATCCCATTTCTCCCGCCCGTCTCTCAGTAACTTGTAAAATATTGGTGGCTGCCGCAATAAAATTGTCACGGCGTATTTTCGACTTTGATTGGTTAACGGTCGTGATTTGCAAATTGTTTACTAATTTCCGGTCAGAATTAACTTTTGTTTATTACAAAAAAAGAAAATTTTGGAAGTAAGCCCGCACTACAGTAAAATTGGCCCAGGAACAATTTTCAACTTAATAGGCGGCTGTGATTTATTAGTAAACATCTGAGTAATTATGGCCTAAGTTTTTAATCGTCACTCTTAGCCAATCAAAATCAAGACAATATTGTTGCGGCGGCTAGTGTTAATTATTGGGGCTCTGTAGTTGTCACTGGCAGTGCAAGGATCCCTCATTTGGTAATTAGGCTTTAGCTGCCTTGGGCAATGCAAGGATTTCAGTTGTTTCATGACTGTTGTAGGTAGTGCAAGGACCTATGTCTTAATTTCACTTAGTCACTAGATAAAATTATATAACCGATTCTCTTTATAGCTATATGATTCCTTTTGACTACAATCAGGTTATAATATGTTTTAGTGGTTAGAGAGATATAATGGGCTATAAGATGTGTGCTGTTTGTTTGGATTGAAATAATCCTTTGGAGGCATAGACATTTTAGCATAATTAATATAAAGCTTGTAAAGCCTGTAAATAATCTTCGTTTAAATAAAGTCAGCTGATCAAATAAAAATAATTCTGTAACAAAAATATGTATATGTTGTGACTGGTGCCACCTAGTAATGCAGGTGAATCGTCTCAATGGATTTTGTAGCATACGGCAAGTTACGGTTATAGTTGCGGCAAAAATCACATGCCCCCATTGTGCCATTATCAAAATCAGTATTATAATTTTATAACTTGTCGAAACTAATTAAACTAATTAATAAATGACGTAACTTAGAGGGTGAGATAGCATATTAAACGCAAACTTAGTAGAGATCACATACTACACATCACCACAATCACTTTTTGTGATAGAGCCACCCTACTAGTAATTTAATTTTTTTCTATTTTTAAATGTTTAAAAAATGTTAAAAAATAAAAAATCTATATATTAAAATTTTGATCTTCAACGCGTCTGTCTGTGGAGCAGTTCTTTTATACAGTATTTGTTTTGCTTCATGTTTGAAAGGGGCATCAGATTGAAATGCATATCATGAATATAATAGCAGGACAAAACAGACAATAAACATTATATTGTTTGCATTCTTTTCAATTTAGCAATTATAGAGATTTGTTTAGTTCTCACACTGAAAGTCTATCACCAAAGGCAAGCTTAATAAAACAGAAAAATTTTTTAATTAATAAACATCATATTATACTGCATCAGTGCATGTTTCTATTTTCATTGTGTTAAAGATTAATATAAAGATTATTTTAAGTACCATATTGAATAATTTAATATTGCACATGTGAATTATGTGAATTGGATATATTATTGAAAAGACTAATACCATATCCTGCCATGAATAAGCACCCACCTTTTTCAATTTTCATATCCAAGTTTCTCATGATCTAGTGATCAGATCTGTATGATTTTGGTACCATTCGAATCATTTCGATATGCTGATTCAAATAATACCAAAATTATACAGATCTTATCACTAGACTATGAGAAACTTGGATATGAAAATTGCAAAAAGTGAGTGCTTATTCACGGCAGGATATAGTATACATATTAGTGATGGGCATATCAGCAAAAAAAAAAAGATTATTTATGAAATTTTAATATATAGTACAAACATCCATAATCAAAATACTAAATTCCAACTTTAAAGAGCATTAGAATGATTTTATAATATGAATTTTCTCATTCTAACACTAACCATAAAGAGCTGTTAGAATGATTTTATAATACAAACTTTCTCATCCTAATACTAATCATAAAGAGCTATTAGAATAATTTTATAATATGAACTTTATCATCCTAATGCTAACTATAAAGAGCTGCTAGAATGATAATTTCTCATCCCAATAATAATTATAAGGAGCTGTTAGAATGAAAAAGAGAAAACACTGATCCCTCACCAGTGTGCAACATATATAAAAATTATTTTGCAATATCAAATCACCCCATTAGTACACCTGTTTTATTATAATAAAATGGTGTTGGATTATAATCATAACATGTACTACGGAATGATCTAGTACTGTAAAATGATTTTTATATGTTGCATACCAGTGAGGGATCAATTGTATAACATCAATGTTTCCTCCTGTTGTTAGAATAGTAATACGTACCTTCTCATCCTAACATTAACCATAAAGAGCCATTGGAATAAACTTTCTATCTTAACACTAATCATAAAGAGCTGTTAGAATGATTTTATAATGTGAACTTTCTCATCCTAACATTAACCATTAGAGTTCCAATCTGTTAAGTGTATAACCGGATAATTATCAGATATTTCTATTGATTTCCAGATAATAGATGATGGATTTACCTGAATTGGAACTCTACTAACCATAAAGAGCTATTAGAATGATTTTAGAATACAAACTTTCTCATCCTAACACTAACTGTAAAGAGCTATTAGATGATTGTTTTATTTTATTTACTGTACAGTCAGCCTCACCTCCTATTGAGTCACAAACTCTATATAATCACACTAAAATATAATACCGTTTTTTTATATTAAAAATACCTTTATATAGATAGTTACAATTAAATTATAATCACTATCACATTTTTTTAGAATTTGCTGAACGATTTTGATAATAAAATCACTTCTTTATAATCACATTTATATATGATCGTAAATAGTTGCTACGTATAAAGGTCAAAATTTTACTAAGTAAATTGACTTTGTGCAATAAGTAAAGTTGTTCGGAAGAACAAACTACACTTACTTTAAAATTTTCATACAAATCAAATAACTTTTTATTAAGATGCTTCTTCGTTTCTACAAATGAATTAAATAAAAATTGTAATTTTTTTTATAGAAGCGCAAAATGAAAAATTTTATAGTAAGTGTATTTTGTTCTTACGAACAATTTACTTATTGCATAAAAGTTGATTAACTTAGTAAAATTTCGACTTTTATATGCAGTAACTATCTGTGATCTATATAAATTTTTTTTTAATATTTTTATACAATCACACCTCTTTATTATCAACAAATTAGTATGCGCCAAACAAGGGAGGATGACTGTATTTGCTGTAATTATTGTTTTCATGTTACAGCGATGATTGGCTAAAACTCACATGACTGCTGTCTTCTTTCAGTTGACGGTAGGTCAACAGATAGAAAAGACTGCTAAGCAGTGTTGGAATGTAAATTGATGTCCCGGCCAAGTCACGTTTTTTTTTTTTTTTTTTCTCTTCTATTTTTTTTTATTATTAAATTATTTATTTATTTATTTATTTATATTAGTATAGCCTTACTATACCTGTATATAGTTATTTATTTATATTTTTGTCCTGCTCATACCTTTGTTTACGTTTAAGAACCGTGCTAGCTACGCATATGAGTATTAGTATATGAGCAGTTAAGGCTAAAGTAAACATTAGGGTGAGCAGTTGGAGGCTGAGGCGCATATTCGGATAAGCCATAGCTTAGTGATATGAGCAGTGTGGCTTCGTGTTACCTTAGAATGGGTTAATCACAGGCGAAGCAACTGCTCACGAAAGGGTAAACCACTGCTCACGAAGGAGTAAACAACTGCTCATAGGAGTTTGAGCGACTTACTCCTAGATAGCATTCTTTAGTATAGCCTTCACGAACGAAATTGTATAAATAGAAGTCCTTTTCGCCTTTCTAAAAAGGACAGTTCGAGATAGAATTATGAATAGAGTTATCTATTAAGTTCTAAATAAATAAATCACTATATATTATAAACATCTCTAAAACTTACCTTTAATTCATAAGTAATTGTTTTCCTATCGTGTTAAATTATATATAAATATACGCTGGGTCTCTTATTTAGCATAAAGGAAGTAAGCACTGGGCTGAATAGACCTTTCCCTAAAGAAATAAGAGCCGTATATTGTAAAGTTTATATAGTGTAGTACGCTTATGAAAGTTCCCAATTAAATATATTAATATATCAACTAATTATTTAGTGATTAATTTAATTATTACGAACATTTATTAGTAAAGTCGTGATTACGTATAGATCACTCTTAAAATTATATTTAATATTTAATTAAAACCGAAGCCACCCTTATTTCAATCATTCCTTATTACTCTTAAATAGCATCCATTTCGATCAATTACCCTTAAACTGATATTAATTCGTATATAGACTCATACCGATAATTCTTACCTTATAGTAATTATATTCTTAAACCCAGTATCACGTTAACTATTGGAGCTAAACCGTGCAATCTTATTCGCTCTCCCTATTTACAATAGTAACAGCAGTGATACATTAGTAAACGACGATCACACGGGTGATCCGGCTCCAACAAGAGAATCCGGTATATGTAAGGGGTAGATAAGTATAAATTTAATTAAATTACTTTAGGAGCTTATGACTCGAATAATAATATATCCAAATTTAGTAGGGAACGTATGACAAATAACATACAGATATAAACCGGAAGAGCGGCAGGGCAGCACCTTCAAGAGGTAAATCAATTTCACACCCTGCCCTACCCTCCCTCAGTAGAATCCTGTCATTTTGTGCAGCTTAAACATCTCTTTACAGCCGTCCTGCATTTATGCGGGTGGGAAACTACCGACTAATTCCAATTATACATCAAACGCACTGATGTATGCTATATATCTCTTTCAATTATACATCAAACGTACTGATGTATGATGTATGCTATAACTCTCTATTAAAGTTCGAATACCCAGCGCTATTAACGCTGGAATGCATCATAATTATGCGCAAATTTATAGTATCAGATGCATTGATTCTGTCCTCTTCTTAGATCTTCCGTTCCTGGTTTCGCGCGATGACGTCGCGCAGCCATCTTGTTTATTTAATCGTGAGAATCTTGTATGCACGTTACGACATAAGCTACGGCCTACAATACAAAACCATATTAATATCGACAAATTCGCAGGTTTCAATTTACCGCATGTTTAATTAACAAGTTACGACTAGTTATAACTGAGTTTTGATACGGCATGTCCCGATGATTCAAGTTTCACCTGCATCTCTAGTGCCACCACCCATTTGAAGCTGCTGATTACAGGATTAAGGTTGCACCTGCAACTGCATTAAAAAATTGAAAATTCTAATCACTACATAGTACTTTACGTACTGTACAATACGTAATAATCATATCTTTAAACTTACAAATGTCGCAAATAAGGACTGAATTACTTGAACATTTCTCAAACGATTTTGCACAACTTCTTAAAACCGAATATGATTATAATGTTATAGTTAAAGTTGGCAACCAAAGTTTTAAGCTACATTCATTGGTTTTATATCAACGCTCATCATTTTTTCGTCAAGAATTATCAAATGCAACCAAAAAGAATAATCTTATTGAAATTACTTTAACTAATATTTCAGTTCAAGCTTTTAAAATTTTAATTAAGTAATGACTTATTTCATAATCAATGTAATTATAAATAAGATACTAATTAAAGGTCTTTCAATTTAGATATATTTACACTGGTACAATCCAATTAGAACATGCTGAACCATCTACTGTATTTGATCTTTTAATTCAATCCAACAAGTTTGGTCTAACAGAATTGGTTAAATATATTCAGTTACATCTAATTGATAATAAAGCATCATGGCTTCGGCAAAAATTTACCCGAGTTTATTCTATCAGTTTTCAAGATAATAATTTTAAGCCTTTACAAAATTTTTGTATTGATATCCTTGCGGAACATCCTAACCTAATTTTTGGTTCTGATGACTTTATTTCTATTAAAGAAAATGCCTTGATAACTCTTTTAAAGCGAGATGATTTACAAATGGAGGAATCTGAAATTTGGGATAAGGTTATACAATGGGGAAAGGAACGAACTCCAAAACTACCATCCGATCTTGAACAATGGAATGATGAAAATTTTTTAGCCTTAAAAACCACACTTGACAGATGTATTCCTTTAATTCGCTATTTTCAAATGCCTGGAAAAGATATTGTAATGAAAGTTAAACCATATCATCAAATTC
>CAJVPY010001951.1:0-17660 GCA_910591965.1 Dentiscutata erythropus | reverse complement strand
TTTAGTCTAATAGTAATATAATTTGTATTTGAGCACCG
The DNA here is from genome assembly GCA_910591965.1 of Dentiscutata erythropus. Lineage (NCBI taxonomy): Eukaryota > Fungi > Glomeromycota > Glomeromycetes > Diversisporales > Gigasporaceae > Dentiscutata > Dentiscutata erythropus. The sequence continues at coordinate 17,622 of CAJVPY010001951.1, read as the reverse complement.
ACAAGACTGTCAAAGAATTAAAAAAAAAAAAAAAAAAAACTCTTTTATAGATCCTAAACCCATACCCTAACTCTAAAATTTAGTAAAAACTTATTTTTTAGCAAAAAACTATTATAAAATAGGGGGTGGATATGCATATCCTATAGCATAAAATTAATATTTTCTATAATTAATATTGTCTAATTGTATAATATTTGAGAGGTGCTAGTAAAAACTAAGCAAATTGTTTTTAGTAGGTTTTTTTAAAAAAATTTTATTAAGCTTGTTTAATAATTATTAAGATATTTTATTTTAAAGTTTTAAAAAAATTACTTAAAAATAATTTGCTTGGTTTCTATTAGCATCTCATATTTGTCAAAAACTTTTTTATGCATATTGACAATATATGCATTTAAGTTATAAAAACTTTTGTGTTATTAATTAAAATCAAAATTTTTTATGCATTTAGAGAGTATATACAATTGGACAGTATCAACTGCAATTTGAAATTTTTTTTAAAAAGTTTTTTTTGATAATTGAATTGTTGGTTATGTAATTGAATTCGATTGGTTGATTACAGGTTACTAAAAAAAATAACACCTATAATATAAACTCTAATTCTAATTTTAAATTATTAACATATAAAACACATAATTTTTAAAAGCTTATAAATAAAAAACTAAAGTAGATATTAACCAAATTTCTTTGTAAAATAATAAAATCAAGCCTAAAAACAAAGTTACAAAGCTTATTTTTTTAGTTAATTTGGTTGAATTGTTTAAAGTTAGTTAATTTTATTAATAGAAACCAAAATTTGGCCACATATATATAAAAACATAATAAAATTTTAAAAAATATAATAAATTTCAAAAAACATAATAAAATTTTAAGATATTAGCCAATCAGAAGTTAGTATTCTGTCTCAAATTTGACCGCTTTTAATAAAAGTTGTTGGTTTAAGGATGCCCGCACTGTAGTAAGTAAACCTTTTTTCAAAGTCTAATTAAAGCTGTAAAGCTTGTTATTCTAATTATAAGTGGTTAAATCATTAAAATTGGCCTAGTAGATTCCAAAATATTTGAGATCAAAAATTCACTATTACATGAAGTATTATAGACATATAATAAAATATGCCATAATTCAGTAATTCTTAGACATTTTGGTTTATCACATGATTTTAATACAGTACAAAACTTAGCGATGTTTTTTTAATGCATGTGTATAGATTTTTTTTTTTTGTACAAAGGATCTAAAAGATCTTGGATTAGAAAGACCCAAACCTACGGGCTCAGGTATAAAATAAACATTGATTTTCGAATAATGATTGTCTTTTTTTAGTTTGAAAAATTATACAGTATTATTGAATTGATACATACAATTAAACGCACCTTTTACCCTTATTATATATCCCTTGTTACCTATTTGCTCTATTTTAATATCAAAAATAAATAAAATTAACTAAGTGATGCAAATCCAACAGAGTTTGTAGCAAGATCAAATACCGAATAAACACTTTTAAGGAAGACATCACCCACAAGCCATTGATTATTTGAACCCACAACACCAGGACTAATTCCAGATAAACAAAGATTTGATTGAATTGAAACAACATCACGAACTAAATCTTTTACATTAATACTATAACTAACACCATTAAATTTTAAAGCTACTATAGCATTTGTCTTACATGGAATAGCATATTCCCCTAATTGTTGTATTAATCTAGAACCAGGAATTAATTGATGAACAGCAGCTACATCAGATGGTGGAGCAATTACTAAAGTAGTACCGGTATCAATAATTGCAAGTCTATTTTTAAAACTCAACAACTTTCCATTAACAGAAGCATCATTCATAGGTATCTCCCAAAAACCAGAAGTAGAAACTAATTTAATGAAATTAATTGATCCAGTGAATGAACGAAGATCAGCACCACCAAAAGTAAGAGTACCTATATCATGATCCTCAGCTCTAGATAAATGAAAACCAAACATTGACTGAGTGACAAGCCTTTTCTGAGCCATATTAGAGAATGGTGTTGAGGCACCTTGCGTGCTAAGAGTATCATAAGCCATACCCATTAGGCCATCAAATTGAGAACCTATGAAATCATTAGATTCAACTGATGTGAGACCAAAAACTTGATTTTGAACAGTTATGCCTGAAAGAACTACAGTGTCAGTACAAGAAATTCCAGAAACTGAACCGGAACCATATTGAACAGCAAAAGGAGTGTTTGAAGTTTTAAAATTTTGTGATTTTGCAGGATCAAACTTTGTATGATTTGAGCAGGCAGGCGATGTGCAATTCATAGAAGGAATCCATAGGTCTACACAAGTATAAAATTTGAATTAAAAAAACCAAAATTTTTTTTAAAAAGAAAAACCGAAAAATTTTTAAGAAAAAAATAAAAATTTGTTTTTATTTTACCTGATGAACCGGTATCAAATATTACATTAAATGGTTGACCTCCTACAGTTATTGGACCAAAGTATCCAATATCATTACTAATGCCACTAATATTATCAATAGAGGTTACCCGTTTTTTGTTCTTTAAATCATCTTTGGGTTTTAGAGCTTCTTCGAGATCACTCATAACAGATTCGTCTACTAAACCTTTTTTGTATGCCCTTCTGATAGATGATTGATATTTAATTAATGCACGTTTTTTATGATGCTCACGTAGGTCAGACCATTTAATATGTTTTGGAGGATGGTGTTTGATAAGTGATAATGTACTTTTCGGAGGATCAATTATTGGAGCAGCTTTCAAAGCTACTATGATGGTGATAAATAGCAGGACAAATATCAAAGAAGTTTTCATCGTTATAATATTAAAGGCCTAAATATTAAAGGACTATAGGGAATTAATAAGGCAGAAACCAGTTCTGCTTAACGCAAAGAAGCGATGATGAATTTAGGCCCTAAAAACGATGAAAAGATGGGTTTCTTCAGAACCAGTCTGCCCACACTGATATTAAAGAGACCAAATAGGGAGAAAAAAACCTCCAGGGATTTTAATGGCAATGTATGCTAGTAAAACTGCAAATAAATCATTTTACTTGTACGTACATATTTGGTAATGTACTTTATTATTGTTTCAAATAGTATTGGTAATAATTGTGATACGTACTCCGTTTTGGTATTGTTTATTGCGTGATACAATCGCCAAGTAAACCTTGGTGGCATGATGAATATGTAGGACGATTTTTTTCTGGAAAACAAAAAAAAAAGAACCGAAGGAAACTAATAACGTGCAGACTATCCATTTTAGTCTAAGATTAATATCTACAGGAAAAATCCAAAAAAAATTGCCAAGATAAAAAGTCTTATGCAACTAAACTTTTATGTTCAATTTCCCTATACCGACACTGATCTGATACTGAATGCCAATTGTAAATCTATCTTGGCTCTTTAATGACCATTTATCTGCATAGTAATATATGCATAAGTAAGATCACATTTTGTGATAGACTCGGCAAGTCACGGTCCATCTTAGACCGGGACCCGGGATGTGATGATCATAATGTATACGATATAGATTGTTGTAAAGAAATGTGATCATTTTCATATAATATTATTATTCATGTGGGAATGTGGATGACCTTGCAATGAGACTTGTCACAAAATTACATAAGAACAAAGACTTGAGATCATTCGATGTCAATCTATTTAAAGACAAAGGGTGTCATGTGTGCACAGTAACACAATACTGCGGTATGTAGTTTTCTCGAAGAACATTCTACTACTATGGTATATTAGTCTTTGTTTAGCAAAACCTTTCATGACATGCATTTTTCATCAAATAACCATTTTTAAAAATGTTGACAACGAAAGCTTTATAAATTGTATATCCTGGATTTTCTTAATTCAACAAGTAATTTATATTATTCAAAAAACTGAAAACAGAGAAATTGATCAAAGTATGGTAAGAGAAAATTATATTTAAGCTCATTGGATTTATTTTATAATCATATCCAATCAGCAGGCGTTGGCGTGATTGTATTTTGTAACGAAATAAAATATATAATGCATCAATTCTGATGTTTCAAATTAATATATTTATTTTTGTCTATCGGTGAAGAATTAATTTAATATTAACCGATGGTGAAATTCACCGGCCTAAGAATTTTTAGGGTTAGTTTAGTTCTCGGGAGGTTTTCAGGGGTCCTGAACATTTTTACTTAGAGTACGTACCTGATCCTGTTTACTTAGTACGTTTTTGAATATAGCACCCTGGTGAATTTCACCTCCGGTGAGCGTTAAAATACTCCATCGGTGAAATAAGTAATAGTTATCAGGTGTCGACTGATAAGGGAAGTGTCAGATATCAGCTGATATCGTAGGGTAGGGGGAGGTAGACAAAATCTCAGGTCTAAATATATACTTATAACCAATCAGAATGACTAAACTTCTCAGGAGGGGGAGGGGGTGAGCTCTATAGTAAACTGATCTCAGCTAATATCTGACACGTCCCTAACTTCGTTATCCGACATGTCTGACGTAAGCACTGAGTGATTTCCATGTAACTTATTCGGTCACTTCCTAATACAAATATGCAAACATTCACTCACCTCGTAAGAGATGAGTGAATTTTGTACATGGAAATCATTCAGTGATCACATAGGACGTGTCGGATAATATAAGTTAGATCCATTAAACCGAATAATTTTTCGTCCAATTCGAGTAAGTTCTTAATTTCGGCATAGTTGATACTGTATATATAATTCAAGATCCGGTGATACGTGTAGTACGTACGTACACATATCTCTGGTTGAATATAGAAATATGATATTTCGAAGCATCTTCGCTGGCAATTACAGTAATTGAAAAATTTTTTAGAAAGCTTATCAGTTCGAAAAATTGCTGAACACTTAAGTGTTGGTAGACCTTCTATAAGTCGAGTCTCAAGCAGTTTCAAAGTTACGGATTTGAAAACTTCCGTCACTTTTAGGAAAATCACGTTTACTAAACCGAATGATAGAAGTTATCTTAAAACTCTCAATGAAAAAAAATAAATATAACTGGTAATTCTGTAATTGTATGAATTATAATTAGAGACGAAACTTTGGTTAGATGTAAAATTAGTCTTATAACAATTTGAAGGACTGTAAATCAACTTTGATTTACAAATAAAAAAGTAATATATATGTACTGTACATATACACTATCTTTTTAATATCAGATATGTGTCAATTCGTGTAATATGTTTATTATAAAAGTCTAATTTATATTTAGAGCTTTTTTAAGCACTCTTGCTAAGTTTATTGGTTGACAAAAGCTGTCTTTCCATTAACTTTTGTTTAATTTTGTACAAGCTAAATATATCAAACACGTTGAATAAAAAATCTGACGAAACTTAATGAGCATGCCAACGTTCCAACGCCCGTAGAACAAGTGTTACATGTGATACAAGAACAGCTATATACCGATTATAACGAATTGACCGAAATCATTCTGCTAATTTTTAAATTAAAGAATAAAAGAATATAAAGATCCATATTACAAGACAAGAATCTGCTCTAAAAATATTTCGACTATTATCACCACAAGATAAACGTGACTTTAATCATTTTTTACAGTTATTTTCATATTCTTGGGACACCTGATAAAATTTGTCGGTTAAGTTATTGATTCGGGAATAAAAGATTCAATAACAGATATCAGATATACGTAATTTAAGATCAGCCGAAAAATTGCCAAACACTTAGGTTAGCAAGTCGGGTACCCAAAGATATTGAAAAACTTCCATCACTTTCAAGAAAACCACGTTCACTAAACACGAGCGATATAAAACCTTAACGAAAGAACTACAATTCGAAATGGAACTTTGATTGGATATAAAATTAGTCGTATAAAAATTTAAAAAGTTATACACCGACTTAGATATACACATATATATATCTATATATATCTTTATTTTATAAATTTATTTCCGTGCTTTTATATTTCTTGTTAAGATTTATTGGTTGACAAGATTAATCCTTTTCATAAGTTTTCGTACAAACTAAACACACTAAACATGTCGGGAAATATTCAAACGAAAATTTAATAACGTCGATATTATATGAAAATATATATACATTTTTTTATATACTGATCATGCCGAATAACTTAACCGGGGATCGACCAAAAAATCATTTATCAGATCCCAGAAATTATGGTAATAGCTGGATATCAATAGTAAACGGATATTCAGATCCGGATAAACGTTTAACGGATTGGAACTCTAATTTCTAGCTGAATTCTGAACACTCTAAATCTAACCCTTTCATTAGTTCATTTTTCATACCATTTGTTTTGTAAAAACCTTAGCAACTATTTTAAGGAACATCGTGGATTTTAGATGTGGCAAGTCGTGTAACTGATATGGGCCCTTAAAAATCTATTGGGCAGAAAATTTAGGATGTACAGCTTTTTTTTTTTTTTTTTGGAATCTGACTATATTTCTTGTAAGTTTTCACTTTTCGAAAGAAAGACTTTCTTCAAATGATGAATATGGTAATTTGCGGTCGAATGCCATCTTTGTGGCACATGCCTGGTGTCAATTATGCAAGGATGAAAATTTGCAATATGTGAACAGCAACTCTCTTTCTGAATGATTGATTATTCAATTTGAAAATTATTCAATTTTTAAAATACTCGTAACTAATATTATTTGTCCTTATTCGACATCAATGATTTAAAGTTTATGAAAATAGAAGTACTGGTAAATAACGTTAACATATTCGACTAATGATCGAGCAAAAAAAAAAACTACTATAAAGGTTTGTTTTTAAATTTCCTAATTCTCCAAGTGTTGTTTACTTGACCAAAGCTCAATTTATTGCTTTATGATAATTATAGGACTATACCTCTACTATTATTGTAATAAATTCTCCTTTTCTCAAAAATTCTATGGTCTTATTGGTTATAGAAACTCTAGATTTTTAAATTATGCTCTTAGGGATCATCGTAAAGTATTCTCTTAAATTCTGTAGTTCTGTGAATATACTCTCTAATCTTTCAGCTCTTAAGCTCAAGAAACAGCAACTTTATGATTGTGTTGCAGAACATGATTAAGGTTGAAATTTCTATTAAAGCGTATTTATTCATGACGTCTGTGTTCGAGCTTGCTATTCAAATATCTGTAATTAGACTAACTTCTGATTTGTCAATCACATATATCACAACATTTGGACAACACTGTGCCGTATTGTCGCAAAATAACGCACAGGGTGTTATTTCAAATTTTGGTTTAAATTTTGGTCTAAATTAAGCTTAATTCTGTTCGCTATTTTAAATAACGCCCATGTGCGTTTTTTGCGACAATACGGTATGTATCAACATTTATTTTAGCCTATTTTAATAATGATATTGATGCGTTTTGAAAAATTTTAATACTTTTTTTTTTCTAATTTAATATACTTGACTTGACAATTAAAAGCGACATTAGTAAACTATAATAAAAAAGTGATGCCTGAAAAAATAAACGAAAAAAAAAAAGCTTCGCTGACAAATCATTTATTATTGACTTGCGTATTGAATTTTTTGATTGATTTGATTTGTCAATGATCATGGCTAAGATAACTCGACTCAGGAATAAAAGTTGGCCCATCAGTTGATCGCGTGATCGTATTGTTGTTTTTTTTATATAAATTTCTCGAAACAGATTATTAATGAGATACGGACTCGATGTAGTATCTTAACGATTGTTAAATTATATTTCTTAAATATTTATTATTGATCGACTAGGGCATTCTCAAGCACTATCTTCAATTCATTGATGGTAAATGACAGATGATCTAAAATGACCTTAAAATACCAATCATTATGGTCTTTCAACTTTTAGGTCATTCGCAAATAACTCTGACTGCGATCATTTACGTAAAGTATGGAGTAATCGTCCTGTAGTAAAAGATGTATGATTTATTGGTACAGTACATACTGTACGTACTATGATATCGATTTGATTAATATCAAGTACCGTATTTTCACGGATTAACGCGCAGGGGTGTAATTTCGAATTTTTGACTTGAATTAAGATTAATTCAGGCCAAAATTCGAAATTACACCTAGTATTCCACAGAACCGAACCGAAGACCCGGAACTGACGTGAAAAATTCGGTTCCGGGGGACTCGAACCGAAATCAAATAACGTATGTTGATTGGCTGTATTTCGGGTCTTTCGAGTCAATTCCAAGTTTTTTCGGTTTCGGGTCCCTATTTGAACTCAACCTGATTTTCCCGGATCCTTAAAGAACCCGCCTGGAAACCGGTCCGTTAACAATCTTTTGCTAGAAAAAATGCATAAGTATACATTCTCCAGCAATTTATGATCATGGTTGGTAGGGAGTTGCTCGTAATTACATCGTCATATGAAAAAAAATAACAAAGAAATTTTTCATAATCATATGTTTGCCGGATAAAGAACAATATGTTCCGAATAGTAATTATTCTATGCACTATTTGGCTGTAAACTTTTAAAAAAAAATTTTAAATTCTGCTCTACATTAATTTAAAATGGCAACAAAATTTCTTGAAAAACTTTCAAAAGATTATATTGAACTTCTTAACGATGAAGAAGATTTTAATGTAATTATTAATGTTGGGAAATTCACGGATGTTAAAACTTTTAAAACACATTCTTCTGTTTTGAGATATCGATCTTTATATTTTCGTAATGAACTATCAAATATTAGCAAAGATAAAAATAATATTAAAACGATTAATTTAAACCATATTTCTATTGAACATTTTGACATCATTATTAAGTAAGTTATTGAATTCTTTGACTTATGATCTAATGTGATATTTTAAATTTTAAATAATTAAAATTATTAATTAAATATGAAGGTATATCTATGGAGGCGTAATTTTATTAGAAAATCTTGATGCATCATTTGTTTTTGAGCTTATGCTTATTGCTTGCGAGTTTACTCTTGAAGAATTGGCCAAATATCTTGAAACTTACCTGATCGAAACAGAAGCTCACTGGCTTCGTTTACATTTTGTTCGTATTTATCAAAAAAGTTTCAAAAGCGATACTTTTCAAGAATTACAAAAATGGTGTAATAATATTATCGTCAAATATCCGAGTATAGTTTTTGATTCCGAGGATTTCAGTTCACTTACTGAAAATGCGTTTGTATCATTTATAAAACGAGATGATTTACAACTAGAAGAAATAAAAATTTGGAATTACGTTATTAAATGGGGAATTGCTCAAAATCCAGACTTAACATCCAATCCTGAAGATTGGACTCCTGAAAATTTTCAAATTTTAAAAACCACTTTACAAAATTGTTTGCCTCTTATTCGTTACTTTCAAATATCTGGTAATGACATTATTGATTACGTACATCCATACCAACAAATCTTAGAGAAAAAAGCCTTTGGAAAGATATAATGAAAAGGATTGTGGATCAAAATCAACCTATATTATCGAAAATTCTACCACCTCGCACTATCTTTACGCAAAGTTTACCAACACGCGCATTTTCTTCATTAGTTATTAGCAAAGTACATGCAAATGAAATTGCTTCGTGGATTGATAAAAATAATCATTACGAATTTAAATTACTTCTTCGCGGAAGCAGAGATGGATTTACTAAAGATTCATTTTGGAACTTATGTAATAAACAAAAAAATCTTGTTATAGTTATGAAAGTTAAAGGTACTGATGAAATCCTTGGAGGATATAATCCCGTTGGGTGGGAAAGAATAGATGATGGTGCTATTTACAAGAATTGCAATGATAGCTTTATTTTTTCATTAAAAAATGGAACTATTCAAAATGTTTTAAGCCGTGTAAAAAAACCAGAATGTTCAACTCTAGTTTTTGAAAATGGAGGCCCTGCTTTTTCATATGGTCTTTATATGAGTAATAATTTTAATCAAGATAATGGATGTTATTGTTATTTTAATACCAACCATCTAACATATGAAAAACCAATTAGAAGTAAAGCATCTTATATGAATTATTACTCATATTTTTCAATAATTGAATATGAAGTATTCCAAGTCCATAAAAAGACTTATATTAATTAAATTATTAATATTTCTCAACAGAGGAATATTAAATATTTTTAGATCTATCAAATAAATTTATATAATTTTGTTGTCTCATTGTTACGTATTATTTTATAGAAATAAAATGATCTTTTTCCATTGTATTAAATTCTTTGTTGATTCATTGAGAGAAATACTTGAGAGAGCTCTTTATTCATAAAAAACAATGTAATTTAATAATCATAAAGAAATACATATTACATGGCTTATCTACAAATTAATTCTAATATCTTGTATAAAGATTTTATAATTTTTTCTGTTCATCATATCTTAATGATTTTTTTTGTTTGCCATTAACAACTTCCTAACTAATAAGGTCCTTAGATAGTTTACAAATATTCAAAGTTATCTATATCAAACTCAATAAATATCGGATTTTTTTAAGATCAAATGGGCAAGCATCAAAGGGATTTTCTTTGTCCAGTTGACATCTCTGATATAATAATTCCGAAGCCATAAATATTTGCAGCTAATGTAAACTTTTGTCCCAATAAAATCTCTGGATCGACATAAGGCAAGACTCTATAAATACCACCTTCTGAATTATTTTCTTGTATATTCCACTTTATGTATATTTGGCTTAAAAAAGTAATTGTTTTTTTTCTAATAATATTTTAACTTGTCTGTTTTTAATGAAGACATGCTACTAAAACTACAGTATTTTGATAAAAATAATATAAAACTGATTTAAAACATTAAGGTTTTTTTAAACCATTTGCTGGGTATTAGCAAACTTAGTATAATTAGAATAGCATAGGGAAAAAGCCAACAAGAGATTAAAATTTTGTAATTACTTAGTATACTTGTATCTGAATTATCAGTTTCATAGTCAGTAAAGTATTGAAAAATTGGCTAGTATGCTCAAATATAGTCAATTTCACTACTACTAAGATTGGCTTTGTACCAGGTTGGTGCTAATTTATTGAAGTGTGAGACCAGATTATGCATGTTGTTATATGTCAAATGCTAGAGAAGTTTATATTTAATTAATTGTGAGTGAATATTATTTGTAAAGATATTGAAGTCTTCTAGAGTTATAGAGAGAATATTTAGTGTTTGGGCTTGCTATAGCTATTGAATTACTGTATTTTGTACTTGTAAACAAAGTTGGGCATTATTGCTAAAAAGGTAGAGAGAGATAATATGGAATTTGAAGTTATACTTAAATAAAAGATTAGTTGCAATAGCATATCTTGTAAATAAGCTAATATGATAAATATATAGAGCTAGACTGTTTTGAATCATAATTGCAGTTTTAGCTTAAGAGCTGTTTGCACATAATCATAAATAAGTATAGTGCTGGGTTTTGTATAATTTATAAGAGATTGTTTTACTTGAAAGTTTGGTTTTTATAATACTAATTATATCAAGATTTTGTTGTAGATAGTAATTAGAATGCAGGCTTGCTTAGATCTGAAACTTAGCCCAAAAATTATTCATAAGCCCAAGCCTGGCCTATGAAAAAAAAAAGTCTGTGAAGTAAACTAGGCTAAAACTATATCTGACTTGACCTGGCCTATACATTTATACTATTACTAAAATTTTGACTATTCTCTAATTCAGTAATGATAAACTTTTGACTTTGGCATAATTAGTACTATCTAGAATTGATTATAATAAATTTAAAAATATCAAAGAAGTGAGAATAAGAGAATTTGCAACTATATATTATACACTTTGAGGAAATAGAATTGATAATTAATAAGAAAATATTGCACTTAAAGTAATTTATAATTCAAACAAAAATAAGTAAGAGTTTATCCAAGAATTAAAATATTATTGTAAAATTAGCTATAAGAATCTTTCTTTCTTGGAATGTCTTGGAGTATTAAAAAATAATTATAGTGATTATATAATTGGTTTGAATTATACAAAAAAAAGTTCATTATAGCAAAATCTTGTATAAATGTAATTTAAAATCAAGTAACTAATATATTTGATGAATAAAAAAATACAGAAAAACAATACTTTAAAGTAGTACTCTCCATTAAGCTACTCAAACCAGGCTTATCCTACACTCTACATTAGTTTATCTAAAGCTTACTTGACTTGTAGGCTATATAACTATGATATATTTGAGAATATCACATAGCAGGATAAAAATTGTAATAAAATCAAAAGTAATGTGAAATATTCTCAAGAAAGTCATATGAAATTCTCAAGAATATTACATATTACCCTCAAATTTATTCTACTATAAGATATTTTTAAATATATCATAGTTATATAGCTCACAAGCCAAGTGAGCTTTAAATAAGCTAATATGAGATATAGGATAAGCCTGATTTGAGTAGCTCAATAAAGAGTACTACTTTAAAGCAGTTAAATAATTGAAAAAAACTTAAAAGATCTATTATTTCAAAAAATTTCCAAATATAAGATGTTAGTATATTTTTTATAAATTATGTTTTTAAGCATTTTAAAGATATAAATTGTTAAAACACTTCTATTGCTTTTAAGAAAACTATGTTTACTAAATATGAATGATGTAAAATATATTAAAACTTTGATATTAAGAGAGAAACCTAACCAGTATTAGTATAAATTACAATTTGAGATAGAACTTTGAAGGCTATACATAACTTAAATTTATATATAAAAAAAGTAATATTTCATTATTTATAAATTTTCTACATTGATTTGTTTATTATAATTTTTTATATATTTCTTTATACAGTCAACTCTCTCTAAATACATGTTGTTAAGACCAGTACTTTGACCTGTATTTAGAGAGAATCTGCAATTAGAAAAAAATTAAAATTATTAAAAATTTTATTAATAGGTATCTGTTTGCTATACTAAATTTAGTACAGTATAAAAAGTTAAATTTTGAAAAATTGGTATTAATAACTTTAAATTAAATTTATCTAATATAAAATTCCATATATATGTTTTATTTTGGTATATTTAAAAATCAACTTATTTATTAAAAGTTATATTAAAATATTTAAAAGAAAAATGACTGCTAAAAATGTAACCAAAAAACACTAAATTATGAATAACAAAAAATTTATTTAATAAAAGTTTGTTAAATTTTTAATAAAAGTTGTAGAGCTAATTTTTTTGATTCTAATAATAGTAAAAGCATTAAAATTGGTTTAGTTTATAAAAAGTTACAAAAAATTTAAATTTACTATGTTTTACTATATAAAATATTTAAAAAAACTAACCATTTTTTAGACTTGTATCACTATAAAACAAGTTTATTTAAACTATCTAAAAAAATTGTTATTTATTTTTTTTAATCAGACCAAAATCAAGATTGGATCCAAAACAATATAAAAATTTAATTTTATTATAATTTTTATACATTATAATTTTTTTAATACTGTACTAAATTTAGTACAGCAAAATTTTAGAACAATATAGTAAATTTAAGAGTAAGCTATACAAAATTTTTATTAATAAATATTATTAAAATTGTACAAAAAGATAGTTCTAATATTCGAATATATTTTGGCAAAATTTGATTAAATTTAATCAAATAATTAATTCAAAATTAATTTTTTTGTGTATACTAAATTTAGTACAAAATCCAAATAGATACCTATTAAATATTGTATTTTTTAATAAGCTAGTGTCTCATATTAAAAGACTCATTTGGGTATATATCTCATTTTGAGATAATTGAGTTTAATCATTTGCTTTAATTCTCAGACTAATCTAGAATTGAGCAAATTTCACAATTTTGATTGGTTAAAAGTAGCAGATTACTATTAGATAATCTCATAATATATTTCGTCTTTGACAGTCTTGTGTAATTTTTTTTTTACATTATCTCTATTTTTTATTATACAAATTAGCTTTTATTTTTAATTAAAAAATGCAATTAACTTGGATCTATTAAAAACTCATTTTTTAAAAAATTTCAAAATGTGCTTTTTTAATATAAAGCACTCCAAATAGGCTTACTTAATATTCTTGTTAGCTTATTAAGGCTTATTTAGTTTTCATAGTATATAATATATAAAATTATCATTATTTGTATAATTTATATAATATTTTTGAACGGGTTTACTAAAATATATCTATAGTGTTTAATACTATAAGTTCCTATTTCTTAATAATATACTAAGTAAACTGAATTAGATATTCTAAATAAAACTATTTATTATAACTCTTTCTGACAATCACCTATACCATTTTTTCTGCTAAAAGAAAAACCTTAAAACTGGTGAAGAGTTGAGTAGCTATAGTAATGGTTTGTAGTAAAGGTCAACATTTTCTAGGGACTTCTTACTTCTTATTTAGCATGCAAGCCAAAGCCTTGTTAAGAGGAAAATACAAGTAGCACTCTTGGCCAGAAAAAATTTTGGTAGACAAAATCTCTGTTAACAAAGTTCTATAGTCTACAGTTCCAAGAAGTTTACAATAATAGTTTTTAGAAGCAAACAAAGTATTAACTTTCTCTTAGAAGACTCCTCTTTATATTCAACATGCAAGCCAAAAGCAAACTATACAAAAGAGAAAAAGACAGGCAGTGCTCTTAGATATAAAAATTTTAGTAGGGATATGTTTTCTTCCATTGACGAAATTATTAGGAATCTTTTGGGACCCAAGGTATATCAGTTTTTTCTGTTTTCAACACTTTTTCTTGAGGTTTTGGACTTCCTGCACTTGTTTTTATCTTGTTATCATTTTTACTAACTTTTTCTGAAAAAATATAGGAATTTGGCTACCCCCTCCAAATGATCAACATTGTTTACCACTTCTATTTTTAAAAGTTATTATTGTGATATGGTATATTAGAAAAACAACAAATACATACAGAGTATGTGGCAATTTCTATTATTGGATTTAATTTGTAAAAGGGTTTTTAGTTTGTTTTAGATGCTTTCATTAATATTATGTAAAATATATGTTATTCCAAAGTCACATGTATAATATTTTTTTAACCTGGCATGAGTTATAATAGTGTTTTTGCTATTTTTGTTTCTTCTTTTTTTTCTTGTCTTTTTTTTTTTTCTTTTTAGGGTTTTTATATAGTTTTTTTTTTTGTGGTATTCATTTTGATATTTTCTCTTTTTGGTTTTAAACTTCCCTTTTTTTCTTTGATCTTGAAGTTTTTTTTATTAAGTAGTTAGGAGGTTTTCTTTCTACTCAGAAAGTTAGAAAGAAAAGATTTAAGAGGAGGTAATCTTGATGGCTATAAATGCTGCTTAGTGATATATTAATTTTCTTTGTTAGTAGGAGAATTTAGTATAAAGAGAAAATTTTACTATAGCAGATTGTACATGAGTAATTTGAACTTTTGTCATATAAGACTTTTGTTGCAAAAAGCTGGGTGGGTCAATACTTGTAATTTAGGAGTAACATGTTTAGCCCAGTGTTAAAGTTAGCTCACTCATGAAATAAATATGAAATAAATATGTGAGTTTTATATCTAATAAAGTATTGGCAAGATTGCCAAATTAAAAAAAAAATAAAAATAAAAAAATAAAACCTTCAAAACTCTTGCAAAAATTAAAATTAAAACCTTATATCTAATATATATTATAATTTTTTTTTTTGGTGATAAGATTACCTTTTTGGTCTGAAAAACTTTTTATTAGAGTATAAACAATATTTTATAATATAATTATAACAATAGTATATCAAGCTATATATACACTTTTGGTGTCTAATTTAATAGTTTGCTCAAAGCATTAGTGCTATATTAAGAGTTCTACACTATCTGTTGTACCTGTATCTAACTATAGAGGTTATCTATTTAAACTATCTAGTTTTAACTATCACTACAAGCCCTCTAACTCAAGGTATTCCTCACTATACAAAAGTAAATTTTGGTATCTATCTATGTAGATTTCACATTCTACTTTAGAACTTACTAACTCATATAGACTAGTATATCTTTGAGGTAAATCTAACAAAGTGATATATATCCTACACATGTATTCACCTGCATGTTTCTATAACTTCTTTCTAATTAATACATATTGATCTGCCATACTGTAATTATATCTTATGTCATCTTTTGGAGTGCTGCTATACTATATCATTTCTCAAGCACCAATCTTCCTAACTAGATGTTTATTATATACTCTTTGTCCTTATTTGGTTTACAACAACCTCAATACCTACATTTAAACTATTTTCTTACCCAAATTCTTTATTAGCTCCTTCTTTACTTCTAGCTAGCAACTTGAAAGAGTTAGTTTGCCCAGGCTTTAGGTGTCTCATAGTCATCCTCTTCTTGGTACATACTTTCAAAGTATATGTTCTTTTTCTCTAGTGTGTCTAAACTAGCAGTTTGGCTAGTATACTCACTACTAAAGGACCTGGTACTTGGTTCTCCAATTTCAGTTTCTGGTCCAAATTTAGTCTTCCTGTAGTATCATTAAAGATCACTACTACCTCCAAACTCGGGACTTGCCAAATAAATTCTAGTCTCTTGAATTTATTATGCCAAAGCTCCTATTACTAGATAGTATAATCAAGATTACAAATTAATCTAGATCAAACTGATAAATAGTTATTAACTATATACAGACCCATTTTTCAAAATTGTTTTCTGTGAAATTTGAACTCTAAACCTGCTACTTGGAGAAGAAAACCACTACACTAAGTCACTACACCTCTTATATATATTATAATATAAAATAAATAGGGATATTATAGCTAGGTTAAAGTTTCTATTAATAAATTTTTTTAATAAATATATTAATTTTTTTATAACAAATTATTATTTAAACTATACCCAATAAAGAATAAAATACTGTAAAAAAGATCTTTATACTATATATATTTTTAGACAAAATAATTAGTATACAAAAAAGGAACATAAAAACCAAATTTTTAGTAGATGAGATATTATGGCCAATTATTTGACAGGGAATAGGTTTTGATATACTGGTCCATTTTGGATGATTTTACCACCAAAATAACTATTGTAGTGAGATGATTCTAACAAGCACAAAATCATCAAAATCTAATCACAGGATCCTGAAAGTGTTAAAGATTTATATATAAAAATTTGCAGATTTATTAATATATACAAATATATACAAAAATTTATATTTTGCTTAAATAATGATATCTTGTGATGTAGTGGTTAGAATTGGATGAATTTTATACTATTCAATTCATCTCAATGAGTCAAATCAAATGATATAAAATTTATCCAATTCTAATTACTAGATTACAAGATACACTACTTAGCTACAATATTTTACCTAGTCATAATACCCCATTTACTTTATATAAAAAAAAATTATAAAAATGTTAAAAACAATTATATATAGTGCTAAACATCATATATACATTTTATAACAAATATATTATATATTATATGGCTTATAAATTAAATAAGTTCTAAATAAACTAATAGAATATAAAATTAGCCTATTTGAACTAGTTTATTGGGTATTTACTAATTTCTTTTCAGGTTTTCATGTATACCTATATGCCTACCGCTAAATTTAGATTTGTACAATAATTAATATTTAATTATACATGCGATAATATTCATTCATTATCTATTGTATTTAAATCATTATTATATTAAAATAGATCTTTTTTTTTTTTTTTTAACTTTGGCATATCTTGCCAGGTATTTATTTTAGTAATTAATTCATGTGTACAAATGATGCTAGC
>CAJVPY010001950.1:0-17661 GCA_910591965.1 Dentiscutata erythropus | reverse complement strand
TACCCGGATTCTTTATCGGTCTCTCCCTTACTTCCAGCCGGCAACCCGGAAGGGTCGGTCTGCCCAGGCTTTAGGTATCTGAAGGATGCCCTCCCCTTGGTATATACTTTCGAAGCATATGTCCTTTTCCTCCAGTGCGACAAAACCCGGCGATTCGGCTAGTATGTCCTCTGCCATTAGAACCTGGTCGTTCGGTTCTCCGATCTCAGGCCCCAGTTCGAATTCAGCCTTCTTGTGATACCATTAAAGATTACTGCTACTTCCTAACTCAGGATTTCCCAAATAGGTTTTCAGTTATGCTAGTTCCTCGGCTTTATTGCGTCATTGTTCCCATTACTAGATGGTATAACCGAAGTTACAGATTTATCTAAGATCCAACTAATAATCATAACTGTCAACCATAACGCAAGCCTATTTTCAAAATTTGTCGTCCATGGGATTTGAACTCTAGACCTGCCACTTGGAGAGGGTGCCGACTAGACCACTACACTAAGTTGCCACACCTTCTATATAAAATTTTAAATATATATATTTTTATTTATTTATATATATAAAAAAAATTTTTAATTTTTTCAAAAAAAGCACCCGGCTAGGTTACAAGAAACAATTATATTTGTTTGCATGGCCTAACCAAAAGGCTATTTTAATACTAAAAAAAAAAAAAATAATCACAATTCTATTAAAAAGTTTCACCATGTGAAATTATTTATTGTAGCAAATTTATAAAATAACTACTAATATATAAATATAAATTTTGGCTAAAATAATCAATGTTTTTAGTTATTATAATAAATTTATATGTTTAACAAAGATGAGAAGATAGGTTAGCCTGCATAGAAATAAGTTAAATGCATTATTAATCTAGATTAGAGATTTAAAATTTTTTGAGAAGTTTAATATTGATTTATTAATATATAATTTTGTAACTAAAGTTCAAATACTTGAATTTAGTAATCAAATTTTAGCTAAATTTCATAAATTCACTATAATGTAGCTTCTAGTTTTATATATATTATAATAATTATTATTATATATTGTATATTTACTTGTATTCAAAATTTTTTAGATATTTACAAAATATTTAAATATATTATTTATTAAATTAAGCTCCTTCTAATTACTATACTATCAAGTAATTTATTTTGCTAATTCAAGACTATATAAGCTATTTTTAAAGAATATTATAGTTAGACCTCTCTAAATACAACCTTCCTAAATGCATAATCTTCTTAAATATATATTAATTTTTTGGCCCAAATATATACCAAATCTTTATAAATATATTTTTTCTTATTGTTCTCTTAATGCATATCCCAAAAGTTTGATCTCAATGATATGCACTTAGAGAGAGTTAACTATATTAAAATAATATTTACAAAAATTATTTTTTTATTTTTTTTTTTAAATAGTAACTGCTTTTTTATCTTAAGTGGTTAAGTGTTAATACACAGAGAAAGTACAAACCTAGAATATATATTACTATATATTTTGGGTCTCTTCTCTATAGTGTTACAGTTCTCAAACTATTGTACCCTCTATCTACAAGTATTATTTTATATTTATGTAATAGTATTTGATGAATAAGCAATTTTATTTTATAAAAAGAAACTTGCTATTTTTAAATACTATATTTAACTAACAAAATACTAATCTGTTTTTGATTTATATATTAATTTTTGAAAAACATATACAACTAAATAAAAACTAATTTATTATTGTTAAAAATATCAAAATTTAAACTTTGTAGGCCTACCTAATAACTTGACAAAAAAACCAATTCAAATCTTAAACACAGTAATTAAAGAGGCTAAGGAGCAAAATAAGAAGCTGTGGGTCCCTTTTCAAGATATGAAGAAAGCATATAACTCAGTGAATCTCGAAATGCTATATAAAGTGCTTGAGAAAATTAAAATTCCACAAATCATATGTAGTTTTATCTTAAATCTTTTTAGAGACAAAAAGCTTAGAATAATTACAAACTATAGCCTTATAGAAGAAATTATAGCTGAAAATAGTATAAATCAAAAGGAGGTTATTTCTCTTTTGGTTTAAAGAATTTTTTATGATCCTTTGCTTAACAGAGTACAAAAAGACAAGAACTAGAGTATATTCTTAAACTATATAGTAAAATGAAAACTTTGATAGAGTTGGATCATAAAGAAAAAATAAAACAAGTAGTGCTTGCCTATGCTAACGATACAGCTTAGATAGTGAACTCAAAAGAGTAGCTTAAACATGTAGTATTTTTAGCTAAACAATTTTTTAGACTTAATGATATTAAAATAAATAGAAACAAATCTAAGCTAGTAGTAGTTAACTCAATGTTAAATAGACAGGAGAGATTCATAGACTTCTGTAATACAAAGATTAAAGCAGAAAAAAAGCTTAGTAATGTAAAGTATTTAGGCATCATGCTCTACACATCAAAAGAGGTAGTGAGTATCAAAAGGAGAGCTAAAAAAATAGTGGAGCTTTTTTTACATATAATAAGAAAAAAGAAAATTACAGCAAGTCAGTTAGCTTATATAAATAATTAGATCTTGATTTCCAAACTAGAGTACATCTTGCAAGTTATCCCACTTGCTAAAAGAGAGGTAGCAGCAATCCACAACCTATGCTATGCCTGTTCAAAAGAAAGTTAGATATAGCTCAGACAAGCCTGAACAATATTGTACTACATAATAGTATGCTTGAATTTCGATCACTAACTAGTATATTTATAGCAAGACAAAAGTAGCACTACTGAAAAGCCTAAATAATATAAATACAATTGGTAAAATTACAAGGCTTAGAGTTAGACAAGGAATCTTTTGTAAAGAGATAAGCCAAGATTTTTGGAAATATACTACAACCGAGACAGATAAAACTAGGCAGAGAAGCAACATTGTCTATAATACAATCGAGCGATATAAACAATTAGAAATTTTTCTTAGTATTGATAAAAAGAGATAGCAGATAAAGAGTACAAGCCCCATGATAATAGATTTTATACCTCTTAATATATTTGAAAAAAGTAAGGTCTCTTATATTAACTTAGAAATTTTTTATTTAAAACAAATAATTGACTATAAAGACAAGATACTCCTAATCTGGCAGCAACTTAAAACTCTAAAGAGTAAAAGTTTAGATAGAAAGAAGGCACAATAGTTTGCAAAAGTAGAAAAAGAGATTTTAGTTTCTGCAGAAAAAATAATACTAAAAAGTGGTTAGGGTAGAGATATTTATTAGGTGATTTTTTGGAGAAGAGGAGGTTAAAAAAATTGAAATTTTATATATAATACCTAATCAATTATATATTAAAAGCTAGGAAAAGAGATAAGCTTCTAATAAAAAAAAATCAGGTAATAAATATCTCTACTCTTATTAACTATGTTATGAAAACCCAGTACAAAATAAGATCTCAATGGTAAATAAAAGATGCAACTCTAGATAGTATTTAAAGATTAAAAATCAATAATATCAATAATCAGTCATGCTATAAATGCTGAAAGCAAGAGGTATATTATAAGCACTAGTTAACTAAACCTGGTCACAACACAGAGTTGTTACATCGATATACAGGGTGTAGAGTAGATATAGTAGATAAAAAAACCAGTATATAGACAAGAAAACCATATCACAAAGCCTTTGCCAAGTTAAAGATAAGTTAATGAAAGAGAATAATTGGTCCATGATGATCTCTACTCTTTGGTTTTTTGCATCCACAGTTCTTGAACAAGGTGTAGAAGAGAGGCTTATTAAACTTCAGCCAATTAAACATATAGATATTACATTTATTAGAAATCAGCATTTTAAGCAAGAAGTTAAAAAGTTGTTAATAAAGAACTTAAATCACAACTTATAAAAGAGAAACAAAAACTTAGTATTCTTTACAGATGGGTTATTGTTACGACCAAGTGACAAATTTACTGATGTTGATTTAATGGGTGCAAACTAAATACAAGTATACACAGAACAAGTTGAAACAGAAGTTACTAGAGATAGAAAAGTGGCCATCATTATCAAGATCCAAACTTATAGCAATTTGGTGTGCATTACTAATAACATGCTCAGGAAGCACAGTAAGATTAATACAGATAGTATAGTTGCAATTTGTAGTATCCAGAAAATGTTAGAAAATAAAAGCTTTAGAGTATCAAGTAAATTAAAGAACTATTTAATTGTAGACAAAATAGTTGAGACAATTTAGTTTAAAAAGCTCAATTTAAACTTAAATAAAGTTAAAGCACATAGTGGTATTAAGTAGAATGAGATTGCAGACAAGCTAGCGAAAGATGGCGTAGCCTTAGATGAAGAGTAGTCAATTTTTGGTCAAGTCTGGTCTAGATAGCTATTTAGTTTAATTAGATCTTTTATACTTCAGGTTACTAATATAAGAATGAAAAGTATTTGGTATATATAGAAGAAAGTTCATCTTTATAGTAAGAATGAGAAAGCTAAAGATCTGATATGAGATAACTGTTGGGAAAGATTTAAAGAGATTAGAGGTATTAGATGTGATTTAACTAAAAAAAGTCAAAGATTAATTAGATATATAAAAAATCTGTTGGGACTATTCCCAACAAAGAGTGTTTTTTGTAAAAAAAAAACCTGAAGTGTACTTGGATTTGTTATATATTCTTTGCAAAGAAAATAAAGTGGAAAATGCAAATCATCTTATACAATATCAAATGCTAGAGAAGATATGAAAAGAGATCGAGAAGTTTAGTATTAGTCTTGCCTAGGCATCGATGAATAAAGTAGGGTAGCTGTGACAGTATATGATTTATAGAAAGCTGTCTTTGGATCAACTTGGGTTAAAAGAGTCAAGGCATGCAGTCTTTTATCAAAAGTTCTTTTTAGATATAGTATACTTGCATAGTTATATAATACAATAGAAAACGAAGTAGAAGCATTAGAAACTTTAAAGATAGCTAGCTTTGGAATACAGGAATGCTTTCATAAATTGGTATAGAGTAAAAGATATAAAAAATTTATCATATGAGAAAAAAAACAATATCGGCTTTGAAAAAAAACAACCAAAAAAGAAGGAAGAAAGAAAAAGAATTTACGGAAAGAAAAATATTAAACCTAGCCAGAGTAGTATTGACAAAGACTAATCTAGACTGAAAAAGAAAGTAAAGATATTAGAAGTAGATCCTTTGGTGGAGTTAGAAGTAAAGTATCTGTCAAAGGTAGCAGTTAAGCAGAGAATTTTAAGTTCTAACCCACCAAGTTGGTGAACTAAAAAATTGTAAATATTTGATGAAAGCTGAGCCCAAGTTAAATTATATCTTTAAAGGATTTTACTAAAACATGTCTATGGTGTTTTTATATCTATGGTTCTGTTTCACAAAAATGTACTAAGTAAACAGAATCAGGTTCTCTAAGTAAAAATATTTAGAACCTCTAAAAACCTCACAAAAACTAAGATTAAACCCTATTGAGCTCTTATAGTAGCTTTATAATATATTATATAAAAAAAAAAATTCTTAATTTTTTAACCCTAATTCTAAATTTTATTAAAAGAAATTACACATAGATGCATTTTATAATAATTCATCTTTAAATATGTTATACTGTATATGGGATATAGTGGCCAATATTAGTGTGGTAACCAAACTTGAGCATTTTCAAAAAACAGCCGGGTTTTAGTCTAATTAGATTATTAAATAGCTTAGTTTTGTATTAAGTAATAAATACAGTATTTAATAAAATTTAGTATGCAATTATCAAAGGAAAAAAAAAAATTTGTTAAAAATATTAATAAAAAACTAGTTGTAAACTTGTGCAATAATGCACAGAAATAAACTTATAAATTTTTAAATATAATTTTAAAATAAAATAAATATATAATAAAACTTTATAATTATTAAGCTATAAACCTATGCGATATACAGAAAAGATTTAATATAAAATAAAATAAAAATTTAAATCTAAAACAAATTAATTTAAATAATTTTATCTCTAATATAGATTATAATTTGATTTTGTTTAATTTTAATTTAATTTATTAAAATTAAAAATTCATTGTTTCTTTATTGGATACACCTCACTGAGAGCTTTTATTTAAAAAAAATTCATCCAGTTTGGACTGCTGGTTGCCAAGATAATTACAACAAACTACTTTTTGTATATTTTGAACCCAAAGTAGGTTACATTGAACCCGAAGTAGGTCCACTTTGAACCCAAAGTGGATCCGATTGTAGTTTCTTTAAGTTTATGCGAGAAGTTATTAACAGATATATATATTTAATATAATATTAATATACTGTATTTTAAATTGATTAATATAACCTATAAAATAACTAAATAAAAAATACTGTATCTTTATAATTAAATTGCTTTTCAAAAATTATAGCTCAATATTTTTTTGTTAACAAACCTTTTAAAAAAATTTTTAAGATAGCCACTTTGCAAATGCAAGTGAATTAACCAGGTTTGGAAAATTAATAAGTAATAAGTTAATTGTATAAGAGTTATTTCCGTATTTGATTTTCACTGTAACGATAAGCGAAGTCGTATATAAGAATAATTAAAATTTTCATGTGAATATCTAAGGCCATACAAACTTAATAAATTGGTTCTTATAACCGGTCGGGTTAAATTTTGCAAAACTTTGAAAACTATTTTTGACTATTTATTACTGGGTGGACTTTTTTAGATTCTATAAAAAAATTTTATATGATTTTTGTATACAAAATTTTTTGAAAATAAAATTAAAAGCCGGGTTGCCGGGCCATTTTTAAAGTTTTATGTTATGAGAACCAAAAAATTAACTTTGTATTATATAAGGAAAATTTTAAATATCACAACCTGATAAAAGTGGTAGAAAGTTTCGATTATTTGCAGGTTTATTTTATCTGATAACAACCTGCATTTTAATTGATTTTATGTGTTGACAATTACAGAATAAACTAAACCAATTTTATTAATATTTGCAGTCTATGGTCAAGATGTTCTCAGGACGGTTTTTTTTCAAGCTAAATACGTACATGTACACAAACATCCGTACGAACGTTGTACGTAGTGTGTATATTTTGTTTTTTTGGATACAAAACAAAAGACAAAATGCCAAATATTATACTTATATAAGCCCTTGAGCCATATTTGTATATAGCATTGGTCAATAAATGCTTTTCGCGCACGGATGTTATCACGTGTGCTTCGAGCAACTTGGTTGAAGTTAATTATTTAAAGACCCATGAAACAAAATTATTTTTTTTATTTTCGCTTATCAGTTCTTATCTATTAATTTTTTATGTATAAGAATAACTCCCCAAAGAAAAAAAATTTTACCATATGGACGTAAATGACGATATGTAATATAAATTGTGTCAATCCGTCAAAATGTATATACGCTTATTTAAGAAATGACCCGCAACATCAAGCCATCAAGATAACGCTATAGAATTATGCAATCAAATTTAGCTAATGCCACATTAACGTTTCACAAAAATCTGATTCAAAAAGAAAAAAAAACCAGAGTGCAGCTGGCTGGAGCTGGAGCTTCTTGATCTCCGCTTCAGCTCCATATATGAAGGTGTCTGCCTACCTTCATCCATTACATTTTCACTCCTCTTAATTTTCTTATCGACATTTGTATCATTCATACAACCTTCAAGCCCCTTTTTTTCATCCATATACGAGATTTAAAATGATTGAGGATAATTTGATAACGCGTATTTGCGTTCGAATTTTCGCTTGGATTTATTCTTTTGCTATCCCCATAGTATCATTCATTTATTATATTTACTATGTAACTCAAAGAAAATCTTTACTTGTTGAGTGGCTCCTTGGCACTTTTTCCACCGAACTTTTGAATTCTTCTTTTTCTAGTTTTTTACATTATTGGCTTGGATTTGAGCTAATATTTCTTCTATATTTCCAAGTTACTAAGTCGAGATTTCAAAGCCATTTACCCCCTGTTGTACCATCTAAACAGGTGCGACATGAACTTCTTAATTTTTTTTTCTGTACTATCGATAAATTCGAAAACTGGCTCGAAGGTTGGTTTAATGTTGGTCACAAGAGGTCTACCTTTAATCAAATTTACAGGGATAACTTTGCCGAATGGTATGTATGTTGATTATTCCACGTGAATAAACTTTTTCGTAATGATGTATTTGATTTCATTTTTTCTAGGATATCTTGGAGCTTCTTTTCTACTAGCCTGGAAAATATTCGCAACAATCCTGAATATTTAAAGGAAATTTATGAAATGATTGAATCAATAGAAAAACGTAGAAATGTTAAGTTTCGTCAAGGATACAATCCAAATTGTGAATGTATTAAGCTCACCCTAGACTCGGTTGAAGCTATTCCTAGGCCTTTCGTTTTTTATGCTGTACGTATTGTAAAAAATATGACTTAATTTTGATTGGCTAGCTCCATTGATCATCATTACACCTACTGTAAATTTACTTAGAAGTTAAAAGATAATCTTAGTAAATTTTGAACTATTTTCAAAAAAAAAAAAATGTAAATATTTCAAAATTTTACTTAGATAACCATCTTTTGCTTCTAGGCAAAAATGTTTACGTGTAATCATATATTACCGGAAAAAGTAAAACTTTCTGAACAAATCGTGTAACGAAGATTAATGAAATTAACCAATCACATCAATCAAATCGAGACGCGTATCGCAGAGGTGCGATGTATACACTTTTCGTAAAATATATGTAACGTTTTATGTTTTATATAATATTAGACTATCTTCTTATTGAGTTCCACATTCAATATCCTCTTAAAATTTTATGGTTTCGAACATTTTGGCTCAAAAGAAAGTATCTTGAACGGTTACTGGTCAAGTACCTTGGAATTTGATATTCAGGAAGGTTGTCCACCATCAAGAATCAGCTATTGGTATTACGACCCTCATTCTAGCTGCGATTCCTTCCCGCTAAAAAAAAAAAAGGAACGTCAGAAACCAATCGTTTTTATTCATGGTGTTGGTGGTGGTTTATTTTGTTATTTTAAATTCATCAAAAGATTGTGGAAATTGGACCGTCCTTTGTTTTTGGTTGAATTACCTTATGTCTCAATGCAGATGGTTGAAGACGTTCCAACAATGGAGGAAACTGTTCGTGAAATTGAAGAAATGCTTATCTCTCGAAAT
This sequence comes from Dentiscutata erythropus, assembly GCA_910591965.1. Lineage (NCBI taxonomy): Eukaryota > Fungi > Glomeromycota > Glomeromycetes > Diversisporales > Gigasporaceae > Dentiscutata > Dentiscutata erythropus. The sequence continues at coordinate 8,564 of CAJVPY010001950.1, read as the reverse complement.
TATCCAAAAGCTATATTTGTTGCCCATTCATTAGGCACCGCTGTATGTGCTTGGATGGTGAAAGAAGCTAGGAAACGTATTAGTGGTCTAATTTTGATAGACCCAATCATTTTTTTATTACATTACCCAAATGTGGCTTATAATTTCAGGTATCGGATTCAGCGAGCTGCCAATGAGGTATATTGTGCTTCGCGTTTAATCACTTTATATATTTAAGCATTAAATTTTCAAACTTATTCATCAATATTTTTTATTTCCCTAAAATTATTAGCATTTTGTGTCATTTTTCGCGTCACGTGAATTGTACACTTCCTATTATTTCTCTCGACATTTCCATTGCTTTCAATGCGTTCTCTTTATTTCACCGCGAAATAGCCTTCCGCACAACACTTACATTTATATAGCAGAAAAGGATAATATTGTCCCTTCGAAGGAGGTCTACAAATACCTTTCTAAAAATAATGTAAATGTTCACATGATGCACAAATTGGATCACGCGAGTTTCTTGTTTAATACTCATTGGGAAGATCGAATAATTAGCGGCGTTTTGAAATGTTGTAATTCTAGAAGGTCTTGACATGTGATAGCTAGAATAGAATAACAACTAGAGACTATGACGCGCTAATATAATACATGCTTTTTTTAAAATCAGTACTTGTATTAAGTTTCATAGTTTAACTTAATATTTTTATTTCTATTGTTTATTTCTTTACAACAGTGTAAGATGTCTTGTTAGTTTTTAAGCCTATTACTATGATATGAGAAAAGATTTATGGCGATCTACAACTTGCATAGCCAAATTTTAACTTCAGATCAAAACATTAAAGGATCCAACTTAAAAGGATGGATGATTTGATTTATTTAATGCCAAAGGGATATAGTATCGAGGCATGTGAAAAACTTTATAAACATCTGAGTTGCGGTTTGCATATCTCGTATCAACCTTATTCATTACCCGGTTGATTCGGTTCCCAAAACGATGGGAACGAATAGAAATTATCAGATTTTTTCAGTGTTTAAAATCTATATGCGGAATCTGCGGAGCACAGACGAAAGTTTATTCCGCAAGCAAAATTTTCCAGAAATCACACATGTTGTGCATACCTTTCTAAGAATCACTCTATAAGTGCATAATAGCACCAGTCCCAACTACGTAACATTTATAAAACTACACTCTAACATCAGCAAATTGTTTTTTTATAAAATTTATGTAGCTCTATAATTTTTATAAACCCGATGTAGACTTATAATAAGAATTCTTTATAAACTATATACATATATATTATTTATTTTTTGGTGCGCGCGATGCATATCAAAATTTTACTAGGGTAACTCTGTTGTGTAACTAACAAGAAATGATCCTCTCGCAATTTTAACCCTAAGTCCAACCCTAACCCTAACTATTATTAAGTTCAAATTTCACACGGTGCACCCTGCACCAAATAAATATTTTCAAATATAAAATCTGTAAATTTTATTTATATCTATATATAAAAAATATATAATTTACTTTGGCTATTTCTCAAGAGTGACTAAAGAATGCTCGGTATACTATATAAGTAAAGAATGTTCAGCATGCTTGAAAACCTAGTTTAACTTAAAACCTAATTCTAGCTTTAATATACTGTATATATATTTTAAGTTAAAAAAATTTATTGTTATTTTATATAATTATATCAGTGTTGGGCAAATTAGTGGTCAACCAAAAATTTACTGGTCAAATTGGTCTGGTCAAATGGTCGAACTGGGCAAATTGGTCACAATCTATTATATAAATATAATATATATATTGTATAATAAATTACAGTATATTTAAATATACTATTTGACCAATTTGACCAGTACAGATCCTTTGACCAGACCGGTCAAATTGGTCAAATTGGTCTGGTCCAGTGGTCAAACTGGTCTGGTCAAGCCAATACTGAATTATATATATATATATATATATATATACTATATATATATTTTGTATAATTATACTATACATATATGTGTGTAGAAATATGCATTTTATAAAGCTACATAAAAATTTTACATAATTCTATGTAAAAACATATTCGTGATACGAATACACGCTTTTTATATAAATGCACACTTATGATCAGTCTCAAAGGGTGAAGTTTGACTGTTCAAGAAAATGCTTTGAGGGCTACTATTTTATTAGCAAACAAGCATTTTTCTTTAATAATAATAAGTCTTTTTTTTTTTGCGTGGGACGACCCTATATATATACTTTCAGTCGCGAACCCGATTACAAATAAATGAAGTAGTATAAATATTAAACAATACACCAATTAAATATATATATAGTAATAGAGTAGACCAATTATCAATAATAAAGCAATAATAAAATAATGCGATGGATCGAGAAATGAAGTAATAATAAACAAGAAAATAGCAAAGAAAAGTTTACATAGGTATGGCTCATGATTTTCGTAATCCTTCAGGCAGCAAGTCTACCAGAACTTATTAATAAAGTTTTCAAATTCATAAATAAATTCTATAGACAGTGCTGTGATTTGTTAAAGTTAGCATTAACATAGATAGGCAATAACTGATAATTTGGCATGCCATCAAATGGCATGAAAGAATGTCACCCTGGCATACCACAAGAAATTATATAAAAAATTTTTTAACAAATTACGTGAATTAAATAAACTCAAGAATTTTGGCATGCCTATCAGTGATGCATATGACTGTCATGCCAGGTTCCCTTTGTTCATAGACTTGGCACAAATCTACGGACAGCGCTCGCGTTTTCATTCTTTCCAGTGACATTATGAGTCATGCTTCGATAGTAGTATAGTTGACAATTAGTGTGAAATAACCTTTCGATATCTACAATTAAAATGTATTTCTTGTAATTACCTAAAAGCTAAAATTATAGTAAAAGTTATTATGTATCCTCAGCAATATGCAATATTATGGTTTTTAAAACAAAAAAAAAAAAAAGGTACAGAAAAATTTGATGGTATGGGTCTTAATAGCTAGACCGTTAAAATAATTTGATAATAACTTTAAAAATTGGAAATGGTTCAAGATATATTTGATTGTTATATTTACACAATACATCCAAAAAAATGTAATTTTAAAAAATAGTACACCATAGATTGGTGTATGAACTTAGAATTTATCCTCCTGAAATAAAACCGTGCCAAAAGCTCTTTTCGAATTTATTTATTATTATTTTTTTTTTAATTTTAAAATTTTTTTTGCCTTATAGTTGGTTGTCACTTAAAAAGAAAAATAAAAGGTGTAAAATTGGTTTTTTTGACCATAATAAAGGTTATATACACGAATTTACGAAATAATTGTTTGGGGAGATAAGAGAAAATATTAAATATATATACGAATCGAATCGAAAGGAGGAAAAATTAAGAAAAAAAACGATGAAAAATAATTGATGGAGGTAAAAAGCAACATATTTTGGTACCATATCCGCAGCAAAGGGGGTGCGTTTTGTTTTAGAAAGAGACGCCTATTCGGAGCGCTCATATGTGACTACAGATCCCTATACATACCCAAGTTAAATATGAAGAAACGAAAAACCCAAAAAGTAAACGGTAAAAGATGAAAAATCATAAATGAGGATAATAAATCCTCGATTGTAAGTTGAAATGAACACCGATTTCATAACCCCCCTTGCTATTTTCGGAGATGATAAAAACGAAAGTTAAAGAAAACGAGCGACCCAAATCTCAGACACGAAAAAAAGAAAACCGAAAACGTTAGAAAAGTATTTTACTTTTTACGCTCCATTTAAATTGATCTTAAACCATTTACAATTTCTTCAAAAGAAACCACCATAACGCCTTGCTTGGGGAAGATTTCGTCCATTAACACGTTTTGAACCATATCACTTCCATCAAAGCAACAATCTCTCACAACAGTGATACTCATATCTCTGTCAGCAGCAGAACGGGTTGTGGATAGAATTACATCACCCGTTGCAATACCAGATAGGATTATGTGATGGATGTTTCTGGATTCAAGAATCATCTGAAGATCAGTGTTGTAAAATGCATCGGTGCGGCGTTTCTTGAAAATAAAATAAATGTTAACGAATTCATGACTCAGTTTATTTGACACATGAATGCAAAGAAAAGAAGATTTTTTTTTTAGATACATACTTGAATTACAATATCATTCTATATATAAAAAAATGGCAATTCGATTAAAACCACAAATTTATCCCGTAATGACGTAGATATAAAAGTATATTGCACTCACATCTCTTGGTACCATTCCATCAATGAACTCAGCACCTTTAGTACCGTCAACGAGTCTTCCTAAACTTTTCAAGTTTTCAAAATGGCGGTTATTTGGAGAAACTTCGGGATAACCAGGACGGAACTATTCAATAACATATTTTTAGTTTATAAAAGAAGAAATTATGATGTTTACAGATAATTAGTAACTTTTTTATGACTTACATAAAGACCAACAGAGAAGCAGCTGATGTTTTTCTTTTGCTGTGCCTGATGAACGGCGGTAAATAGCTGTTTTGAACGTGTTAAGAATTGATTTAAAGTATTGCTGGTTTGGAACCTGAATTTATGAAAAGGGAATAATTAGATTTATTTGATTTACGTATGTCAAGTCATTCTCCTTACAATATCACAGATTTTCACAAGATTCCACAAGTATCTGGTACTGAACTATTAAAATTTAATGCCGGTTAGGGCACTGGCATTATGTTTTACTAGCACCGTGCCCGGCACTTGTAGAGTGCTAATTATCATTCATATTAATACATACATGCCAATAACATCATTCTGATAATCGCAGAATATAAACCTAAATTTAAAAAAAGTTGATAAGATCAAAGAAGCGCATAAGGCTGACGGATTAAAAAAAAAAATTCACTTGGCACATACGCTGCATTTTCCAGTGGGATATGAGGCGCAATGGTTGTTGATACAGGGTATATCCTAGAAGGAATGTAATGAGGTCCCATTGAGTTTGACGTCGAAGCCCCAAAAATATAAGGAGAGCTAGAAGCAGAACCAATTAGCGCGTTTGTCCCGTTCGTTCTGTTTGACGTAGAAGTTATTGACTGAGATGTTGTGTAGTTGGAGGTGGGTGGCTGATGATCACATAAAAAAGAAAACAGATGATTAACAAAATTGAATTTTTCGTGCGGAACAAAGCAAAGAAATTTGTAAAAGTTGAAAAGATGTGACAATAGAATGCAAGTCACAGAATGACGTCAGTCATTTATATTTTCCACAAATCTCAACTTTTGAAGCACTTACCAAACTCACTGTACTACTATAATTTGAATGTTCAGGTGGAGATAATACCGTCCCAGTGATAGGCACTGATTGAGGTGGAATCTGTAAAGAGACATCCGGAGCACCCGAACTATCGCCACTACGAACTTGATGACGATTTTTGAATTTTGATATCCACCCATTTGAGGCCTGAAACTCATTACGAAGCCCATACATCTGGGCAAATTCGAGTGCTTTCTCTTGGAGCTGACCATCGCTGACGGCATTTCCCTGAGAAATGGTCACCGTCAACCATTGAGCCAAAGCTTCTTCAATTTGTGGAAACTTTGGAGACTTTTGTGTCTTTTGTTTAGCATAGTTTGAGTTTGGGTCTATGGCTAACCATTTATCTCTTTGTTTGAGGATCTTTGTGATCGTACTTCGGTCAAGGCCATATTCTTTGGCGAGGTCTTCGTCCCTGAGTTTCATATTTTCTCTTTTTTTAATGCATATCTCTTGCTTGGTGAGGGCAGTGATTGGAACCCGTTTCTTCTTTTGCTTCTGTTCTTGGGGCATCGGTGAAAAAGTAGACCTGTTCGCAAAAGTCACCTTGAAAACAAACAAATGTATTTTTTTAAAGTCCCTAGATAGTGCAAATGGTGCAAGTTTTATGATGTCACATTTATGCTCAGCCGGTGTCATAATAAATTGATCACAACTCACTTGACCTTGTGATCAGATTAGGCCAATCATCCATTTGTGAATTCTTTTTTCTTATTCAACATAGTTTCGTAATTTTGACCTCGAAAAAATCCCTTTTTTTCGAAGAAATTACTAAAACCAGTCAACAAACATATTCCACAAATGAAAAAAGTCATTGCGTCATTGCATTTTCTTATCGATAATAACATTCTGTCAAACGTGCCAGGAGAACCTCAAATGTTTGTTGCCCAAAGCTCTCTTTCCCAAAACGATTTTTCTTTAAAATTTATAATGTTTAATTTATAGAGGACGATATCGCCCTATTTAACTGTCTGTAATCAATCGACCCAAAAATTTGGCATTTTATTATAACTTTAATTTTTTGGGTTGAAATCTATGTGACAATATGAGAAAATTTAAATGTCACTTGTGACAAAGAATCTTATTCGTCGAAAACAGGAGTGCAACCATCCTTTAATATACAAATCTTTAAAAATTTTTTGCTACGGAACAGTTGTGTGATATATCGATATAATTAAGTTCGCAATAAATGTGATAATGAAATGGTTGATTGGTAATGTGTATTACCGAATATTTAAAATAAGCTGTAGAAGTGCATTGGCGATCTATTTCGGTTAACGTAACCATGTAAAAAAAAAAAAAAAAAAAAATCCTTAATTCCATCAAAGAAAATGACGTTAAAGATTTTCCTTATGCGTAAAGAGAAAGGTCTGCGTACGAATCTTAAAACTTTTTTTTAGATCTGCTGTATCAGTGCTGTATCAGTGCTGTATCACATTAGATGTTAAGTGTATCTCGTATTCCAATATGCATAATGTTTAAGTAAGTTGATCTTTCAACCTAATCTAATTTTAGAAATGTAGGGTTTATAAAAGTAATACAGCTTACATCTATTTATTTATAATTTACTAATTTTAGACTAACTTATTATATTTTTAATTTATAAATAAATTTTTGCTTTATGTCTATAAATATAATGATACGTACTAGGCAAATAAAAACTAGCTACGTACGTAAGAGTCCGAAAAAACCGAAAACTATTATCAGTTACATAATTGTTACGCAGATCACGGTTGGATTCAAATATATCAATAACAACAATATATACTAAGTAAAATTATTTTCTGCATAAAGATGTCTTATGACAAGATGAATATTTACCAACTACAGTACTGTTTTGGTATACTGTACTGTATATGCTTTGTTTTGAATTATTACTTGAATTTTTTTCTTTATAGCTTTTGAAATTAATTATTGCCAAAACTTATAATAAGATTTTTTGTTTTTTTTTATTTTTTGTGTTTTCTATTTATTTAAAATTTTAAAAAGAATAATAATTATATTTATCTGTTAAAAATTTGATCATTTTTTAATAAATTTTATTTTTTATTTTATTTTTTGGGTGTTAAGATAATTTTTTAGTTAGAAGCTTTATTTAGATACATAGAATTTTATTAGTTTATAGATAAGAGTACAACTAGCTATATATGCACTTTTGGTACTTAATTTAAATAGTCTAAATTTCTTTAATTTTCAGTTTAATTTAATTCTGATTTGTAGTATTATTATATTTTTATTACTCCTTATTTAGATTTTTGCTAAGCTAATTTTAGATCTTCAAGTTTTTTTTATTAGTTTTATATGGTTCTAAAAGTCTTATAATAAGTTTGTACTAATTATACTAGTTTGTATTTCTTTATATAATACAGTATATTCATCTAAACTTTTAGTAACCAATGTATAGTTTTGTCTATACTAGAATTAGTACTAATCATTAAATCCTTATTTGTTACTTACTAATACTCTTATACTGTAGGTTTAATATCTAGATTCTAGTACCCACTTCTGATTTTTATTCTTTTACAAATCCTTCATTGGTCTCTCTTTTTGCTACTAGCTATTACTTTAGAAAAGTTGCTTTAGATATTTTAGTTTGTTTTTTTTTAATTCATACTTTCAAAATATATATTCTTTTTCTCTAGCTAGTACTTTTAGCTATTCTTAGCCTATATTGATTAAAGAGTAGGGCTTTCTTCTTTATAGCTTCTAGTTTAGAATCTGGAAAAGTAAAGCCTCTAACCTACTAGTTTTTAAGCTAGTGATTTTGTTGATAATTGCCAAGTTAATCTGTTTATACTAGACTGGTGATAGTTGATGATATCCTTCTACTTAAAAATCTTTGTTACTTGATTTATTAATCTTGAAGTTTGCTTTCAAATTTGGCTTTTTGTAGTATTGTCAAAAACCTTCATTACTTTTATACTTGGGTCTTGCCAAACCAGTTCTGAATCTTCAAGTTCTTATTTGGTTTTATATATTTTTAGATCTTATTATAAGTTTGTGCTACCTATACTAGTTTGTATTACTTTGTATAATTCAAGTGCTATATTGATATTTCTAGAATCTTCTAGTACACAAGATGTATTGATATAACTAGAGTTATAAACTCTAAAACCTAATTTATCAATAAAAATCTATTACTATAATATAAGTATTTTTGTTCAAAATATTGCTAGTGAAATTTGAACTTAGTATCTTAGCAACAACTCAATTACTATCCCTTAAATTGTAACACAGGCAAATTTGCCTGTGTTTTTATTAAAAAGTTTAATTTTTTTAATAAAAACT
>CAJVPY010001949.1:0-17672 GCA_910591965.1 Dentiscutata erythropus | reverse complement strand
AGTTTGAGTAAAACTAGCAAAAATTTAATTATAAAAAAATTTGTTATTTTTACTCAAAAATTGACGATAGATATCTCAATAACTATTAATCCAAATCGTCTCAAATTTTTATCATAGATAGTGTTGATATTCTTATACTATATATAAAAAGCTTAGCTGATTTGGTCTAGTAGTTCTCGAGTAATCGTTTGTATACGATAGCCAATTGTTTAAAAAAATTTACTATCGTATACAAATGATTACTCGTGAACTATCAGACCAAATTGGCTGAAATTTTTATATTTAATAGAAAATACTTATACTATCTATCATAAAAATTTGAACCGATTTAGATTATTAGTTATCAAGATATCTATAATCAAATTTTGAGTAAAAATAACAACTTTTTTTATTTAATTGACATTTTAAAATTTATCAATAAAAAACAATATTTTACTTTTTTAAAATCACATTATATATTATTGTATATTATGTATCCCTTTAGCTGACCCTTTCTATGTGTATATAACAGCAGATGTCTTTTTCGATTTTTAACAGCTGCCCTGCCGCCGAAAGTGCGTCGGGGTACGTCAAGTATAATCGGGTTTAAATAAGGAGAGCATCTTCCTGTATTGCAAGTTTCCAATTATAAGTGGAGCGCCGCTGGCGCCCCTTACAGACTAAATTTAAAATTTATATTTTTATGCATAATAAAATCTCAAATGTTGTTAACAGTTTGAATATAAATCAAATAAGTACGAATACTGTAAGAGAGATAGATGATATTTTAAATACTTAGATTAATAAATACACATCAGATAACAAATTGCTAATATAATGACCGCAGACCAAATCGATAAAATAAAATTATGCTTAACAGTTAAATACTTCAATCAATAAACGAAGAATTAGATTCCAAATCTCCATTATAATTAAGATTTCTTTTTGATTACTATATTCACATGTTGATAAACCAGTGATTAGTATGCACACATGTAATTTTAAATTATCACTTTAATTTTTAATAATCATAATGTTCCGATAATTTTCGCCCATACGATTTATTAACTTGGTTTTTTTGTTTTAAAATTTTTCATTGCTTGATGTGTTATCAAATTTATAGGTTTTCAACTAATAATCGATTGAATCAGAAGCCTCATTGTATTAATATTATTGTAGCAAACAATATACTTCTTTGAAATTTTCTTGTTACAGTTTAGTAAGACTTAGCATAAAAAAGTATAAAAATAAGATTTTAATATAGTTTGATAAATTATTGAATTTCGAAATTTAATAGCTGTGATCGTAAAAAATTTGGGTGCTTCTTTCTAAGTTCGAAATTTCAAATTTTGCTATCTAGAGATCATTGCTAGAAAAAAACAATTTCTATTGTTAACATAAAATAACGATAAATAATAGTCATTAAGGAAACAATACCTCAATTTCCATAGGTTCTGGTTGTGAAGAGGTATCTAGTTCAAATTAAAACATAACCTTAGTTAAAGAATAAAAAAAAAAGAATTCATCCAATTTATAAAAAAATCCAAATAAATTTACCTAATCCATTTAATAGATTAATTGCCTTTTTATGATTATTTTTGGCTGCTAATCTTAGATATTCTAGTCCAAGTTCTTCATTTTTTTGCACTTGAAGTTTTCCTCTTGTATAAATATCACCCATACAATATATTGCATCCATGTGATCATTTTTAGCTGCTAATTTAAAATAATGTAGAATTTCTTTACAGTATCCCTCTTTATTATTTTCATCATTTTTTAGGTCAGAAAGCAATAATGCAGCATATCGATACTGTGCATCAGGATGACCACCATCAGCAGCTTCTTTATAGAGTTGTTTTGCCCTTCCAATGTCTTGTTTTACAATACCATATTCATGATATAAATAATAACCTTGCCAATATTTTGCTTTTAGATTACCAAGCTTAGCATTTTCAACAAAACATTGCCACGCTCTTTCGTAATTTCTACTTTGATGAAGTTTAATTCCATCTTCAAGGGGAATATATGAACATTCTTCAGGTTGTGATAATACTGGATTTATAGTTCTTGCAGTATTAATCTTTACAGCGTTTGATTTTTTGTTCAAAAATCTTTCATTTAGAACTGAGTAGGTTTCGGTCAAATTTTCAAGTTTTTGATGTAAATTTGTGATAGATATTCGTTCGTGTGGTATGTGCTTCCACGCTATTCGCAGATTAAATAAAAAAATAAATATCAATACAACAAATATAAAACAGACATATTATAATTACCTTCGCTAATTATTTTAATAAATTCTAATTGAATCTCTTCGTCAGCAGGACTGTTAAAAATTCCATGCGAGAGTTCTTCTCGTTTACCACTTAGTACATGGTCTAATATTGCTTTAAAAATCCAACAATCGTAAGGTATTTTTTCATAACAAAGTTCCCAAATAAGCATTCCAAAACTAATTACAAAGAAAATAAAGTAAATTTCAATGCAAATAATCTTTATAAAATTAAATAATCAAATACCTAAACATTTCGCTATTAAATGTGTAAGTTTTTTCATCAACTTTTCCATTTTTATATTTCTCGATCTGTTCAGGGGCCATCCAGTGGATAATATCAGTTGTTATGTCAGAGAGATTTCTAGTATCCTTGTCAGCTGAGCGGGCACATCCGAAATTTCCAAGTTTTGGGTCTAGGTTATGTGATACCTGTCGTTTGATACACGTATTTTAATAGATAATCAAGATTTATATTTTAAATAGTTATAGATAAAGAAGTTGCATTCAGTGCATTCAAATCACAGTTAAATTTGAATATGACACGTTAAAATAACTCATATTAAGTAATGTAAAAACCATACATACAAAAACATTTTTACATCTTACGTCGTGATGGAAAATCTCCACACTACGTAAATATATAAAACCACGACAAATATCTCGAATAATTCGTATTTTTCTATTTAATGGAATATGATAATTATCATAAAGCTCTTTTAAAGTTCCATGTTCAGCCCATTCAAATATCATGACATCATCGTTATCAACATATGAAAGACCATAAAACTGGAGAATGTACGGTGATTGGCCTAATTTACCAAGTATTGATAATTCAAAATCAGGGAATTTTGACTTTTTTTTGGATCTACATGCAACTTCCGAGCCTTTATAAAATTTTTTAATGATAGGACAACGTTCTGAACCACGATGAATTGGTTTATTAAGATCATTTAATTCTCTAAAATCGATTTTTGGTGAATTATCTGAATGTTTAGCAATGCTCACGCTTTGAACTACTATGTCGAGCTTATCGCCAATCTTTTCGAGAGTCTAAAAATGGATTAACGAAAAAAACTTCAGAATTAATATAATTCTATGCATCTTTAAAAATTGTATATACATACTTCTTCAACGGCTTTTAAAGATTCGTCGACTTTTTGACTTTCACCTTCATTAACAATGGCTATGGTAAATTGTAGATCATTCATAGACGTATCAAACTCTTTTATTAATTTTTCGTAATCTTTTTTAACTTCTGTTGCGATGAAAAATTTTCTAATACCTTCGAGCTTTGATACTTTATCAGTATAGTCCTTAATATTTATCAAAACATTTTCAAATTTTTTAAAGGACAAAAAATATTTTTGATAATAATATTCGCTATTATTTTTTTCTAACAACCTTCTCATGGCAAATTCTCCAAGTGCTACTCGATCCGCCATAATTGAACAAAGTTCTTTATTACATTCTGCATTCTCGTAAATTTTATTAACTTCTCTGACCAAAACATTCAGCGCACTTAAAAAAGGTACGAAAGAACCTACAGCGTCATTTGCATTTGAAACAGCATTTACAGCCACATTTCTGAGGCTTGAGTTCACAGTATATGTGTTGGTGTTGGACATGGACATAATTAATAACTATGAGTTACGCATATATTTAAAGCTTGTAAATTTAAAAAAAAATTTAAAAATTTTCGAGTACTGTAAATTTTTTTTTTTTTTTTTTTTTTGATGTACGTAAAACCATGTTTATCTGTGATTTATTTATACTGTATAATTTATGAATAGTTATTCAAAAAGCTTTTCATAATATTTTACAATAAAGGAATGTAACCTTATTGTACTGATTTGTGGTACATACCACATGAATAATTGTACAAGGTGATATACAAGTGTATTGTCACAGAGCTAGACGATATTAGTGATTAACAAAGTAAAAAGCATCCGGAAAATTTCTATTACGTACGTACCAGATTGACGCGTCACAATGCCGAAATAAAAAAAACAAAACACAAAAAACCAAAGGAAATGTGTATCAGGTTTATACGCCATAATGATTCGGCGCTAGCGCAGTTGATAAAGTAAAGAATTGGTACGCCACAATACTAGACGGTGTTAATGCACTTGATAACGATAGGGCACCACAATGCTACGCAATTGATAAAGTAAAAAAGCATCTGGAAAATGGGAACCAGATTGGCGTAGTGCAATTGATAAAGTAAAGGTGTCACATACGTATAGTGCAGGAAATTTAAAAACTTCAATCTCTCTATATAGGGATAATGCATCAGCTGAACATTAAAAATAAATTTCTTAAATTGTCAATTTCAATAAAGTGAAGGGTCGATCTTTTTGCATAGAAATCATATGCCAAGAATAATATGTATTTAACAGCAACTATTTTATGCATGCTACTGAGTTTAGTATTAGCATATCTCCAGTGTGTTAACCGATCTTTATTCCATATAAAATGATTGAGATTTTTAGGATTCCACCGTACTTATGTACTGCTAGAGGTGCGTATGTACGTATTAACTTGATGTAATAAAAAAGTAATTACTAAATTCCAAATTAATAAGCTAACGATAATATAAAAGAATAAACTAAACTAATGTAAACATTTGACGTAAGCATTGTTTATAAATTGCTGTATTTTCTTTATTTGCTTTTTTCTTTCGCACTTTCATCCATTAATTTTCTTTGTTATGCTAAGAGAGCCGAACCTCTGAGGTGTTTACCTAATGATTGGGTGTGAAGCAGCCAATAAAGAATTCTATACATATTTCTGAATGACACCATCGTACTAAACCAGAAATGTAAACAATAATCTTTGAAATTATGCTATGTGACTTCATCACGCTAACCAGAAATGTAAAAATGATCTTTGTAATCCTTTCAGTTATCATAAAGCTTTTAATTATATATAGTAATATAAATTAATCCAGAAAAATTCTTTATGTATGTTGCTATAAAATGGAGTGTTTGTATTATGATTTTGACAATTAATTTCGTTTTGTAAACAGAGTAGAGCTATTTAAGAAGTAGATAGATTGCTAAATTGTCATATAAATTGAATCCGAATGAAAAAGATTTGTAAACATTGCGCATGTGAGCGGCTTCGCTGTCCGTTCCAATTAATATTTAGATATAATATATATTATCATCCCGAAGCGGAAAATGCCCGATTTATTCTCTTATACTTCTACACAATTTTTTCAAATCAAATATTTTACGAAGTCTAACTTTGAAGGCTTCTTCTACTTTCTTTATTTCATCCTTTTTTCTTAGCCAGCAAGTAGTGTTAGTAGTCTGTTTCTAAATACAGTCAACTCTGGATATAACGAACCTTTTTATAACGAACTCTGGATATAATGAACCCAAATTTTCTAAATTTTAATATTAGTTCGGTATAACAAGAGCTACGGCTATTAAGAAAACATAGTAATTCTATATAATGAACTTTTTTTTTGGCCAGAACCGAGGGTTCGTTATAGAAAGAGTAGACTGTATTGACTAAGCCGATAATATAAAATTTTGTCTTAGCCTGCTTAGCCGACAACAATGTTGTTATTGGACATGTCCAATTGGGCATGGCTAATTGGACATAAGGTTAAAAGGGCTAATAAATTTGAATTGGACTTAATACAATAAAAAATTTTTTTTTATAATAATATATAATTATCAGATAATCCCTTAATAGACGAGATTATAAAGATCAGTATTATATATATGACTAGCACCGTTCTAATATTCTGTATCAAATATTATAAACTTTAAAATCAAGATACTTTATCTGCTATTGTAATTTTGTTAAATATCTCAAATTTAATAACCTGACCATTATTAATCTTTTATATGCTACTGTGTAGCATGTTTATATAATACAAAAAAACTAACAAAATACAATTCATGGTTGGTTACTTCTACAGTATCAAGAGTTTCTATAAAAAATCTTATTTATTACAGGATTTGCTATTCTAGTCAGGCATAATATGTAGTTAAGATCAAGTTAGTTTGTATTGGAATTATCGTGACTTCTCATTGAATCATCATAATTTTTATAAATTTTTATCATGAGTTGCGTTAAAAGATCCTGTTAAAGAATTTGTTACACCAGTGAGGCATAGTAGGTAATCAAGATCGAATTTAAAAAATATCATGATTTCTATATGAATTGTGGATGTTATTAACGTATCCGTATCCAAGTTGAAAATGGCAAAGACATGTAAGTTAGCATAATGTGCGAAAAAAATCATAAAAATCCAAGAATCCATAGTAAAGCAAACTACAATGCAGTTTAATCAAGCAAATAAACTATAGTGATAGCTCTTTCATAGAGTTGATGAACTTATCGCACAGCCATTACAATTTCGGAATTTGGATATAAACCCAGAATAGAATCTCAAAAATTATGACATTCTTACATACCGATACTGTATCATCATACTGTATCAGAGGTTTCATCACATTTTCGAGTACGAACAATTACCGTAAAATCCAGGAAATAAGCACCACACCCTCTATCCTACTTTTAAAACCTCAGATTAGCGTAAATAGCAATAAGTTTTTACTCAAGTTATTCCCGTTAATCTGAGATTTAAAAAAATATACCTTAAATTTAAAAAAAGTTACAAGTAGAATGAGAGAAAATTAGTCGTCTCATTCTTCAAGTACAAAAGAAATTATTTGGTTTGTTGCTTGGCTTGCTCTATTCTTCGGTTCTTATGAGCTTCAATTTTTCAGTCATCTCGATCTTTGGCTAAATTGCCATTTTCTTTTTGCAGTTCAAAGATTTCATCATTTTTTTTAGTGATGATATTTTGCAAGCTAGGCATAGGGTATGGTGCTTATTTTCTGGATTTTACGGTAATAGCATTGATTTGTTCTGTGCAAGAGCTTTCCTACAAACTATGAAATATGTTATGATCTTCTCTGACCTCATTTATGACCAACGGTATCCAAAAGACAAGATACTTATGTACGAAAGTATCAACTTCGACTTCTAGTGGTATGTTTGTTTTGAGTGAAAAAGAGTAATTAACTTTTTTAACTTATTCATTTTTTATGCACAATAACTAATGTTACATACACATCATTAATTAAATTAATTACTTTCTCCGTTCTACTCCTACGCTGCTAGCTAATTAATTATACATGGTTTAATTGGTGTACTAATCGAACCACATGATTACGACACTAAACATACACCCGAGAGACAAGTATCCCCTTTTTCTTTATTAAATTAGGTATATGTCCAATTGGACGTGAGAGCTAGGGCTAATAATTTTTTATTGGACTTAAGGCTAGTAACAACAGTGGGATCATATAAAAATAAATTTTACATTTAAAATTCCTTTATTGACGATACATAGGTTAATAAGAAAACCGATACATATTCGATACGTAATCAGCATTTTTTTTATGATAATTATTAGTTTCTCTTACTAATATGAAGCGAAACGATTACTTATTTCAGAGCACCATATACTGTAAATAAGCAGCTGACTATGCAGTAAATACTGTAATCATTTAAACTATTCGACTAATTATTTGGTTTGATTATATCAACGTTTGCTATATATGAAATAAAGTCTCTTAAATGGGTTTTCACATATGTATAGTATTATAAAATGAATTTTGAGTATGAGAATTTATTGACTTAGCCAACTAAGTAGATTAATGTACTATCAACTACAAACACTACCAACAACTTTTACTTTTCATTAATAACTTTAATAGCTTAATTCATTTTATTATTAAAAAGAGTAAATGATATATAATCTAAAATAATATTAACTAATATTCGGGTAATAAGTGCGAAAAGATAGTATATAAGTATAAATAAGAAATGGGAATAATTATCAATTCATCTGTCCGATAAAAACCAAAAGAAAAAAGGTAAAGTCACAAAGTTATTTCGTGAATATAGGCAAAAGACTAATAAAAAAGCTAAAAAGAGTTTCATAATATTATTAGTTTAAAGAATGCAATAATTTGAGTAAATTCGAATAATAAATTAAAATACAAATTAAGAACATTATTCTGGTTCAAAGTGCTGGAAAAAAAATATAGTTTTTTTATTGTTTATGCATTATTGACGCAGTGCCTCAATACGACATAGTCGACAGCTTCTTTAGAAGTTTCTATCCAACGTTATATCTTCTTCAAAAACATCATATCCATGAATTAAAATATTATCTTTTCTATAATAATGTTTTTAATGATGTCGATTTCTCCCGATTGTAGCAAAGTTTAACTTTTAACTATTTATTTTCAACTAATAAGTGTTCTTCTGGTGAATTTAGATAGTAGACTGGCTCATTCTCCTCTTCTTCAAAATCCAATACTTCATTTTTCACTAGCAATGTTTCATTTAAAGTATTTGGATATTTTACAGATAATTTTTCAAGTTTATCATCTAACTTTGCAATTTCTATTCGTCGATATGGTGCGTGCTGCCATGCTGTTATTAATGAAGCATAAATAGGTTAAGAATTAAATAGGAAATATATAAATGTTTTCAAATTAATCTTACTTTTTTCAATTATTTCAATAAATTCTTCTTGAATTTTTTTATCTTCATCTTTCTTAAACTTTCCACGCAAAAGTTTTTCTCTTTGACCACTTAAAACATGATCAGGAATGGCTATAATATTCCAATTTTCATATGGAATTTTTTCATAACAAAGTTCCCAAATAAGCATTCCGAAACTAATTTTAAAACCATGGTTAAATTTAATTCAAATAATATTTATTATAAGAAATTAATTAAACAATAAATACCTAAACATTTCACAATGAAATGTATATAGGTTTTCATCATGTTTGTCTTGTTTATTTTTTTCTAATAACTCAGGAGCCATCCAACGTACAATTCCGCTAGTATCTCTAGTGTTCCCATCTACGACTCGTGAACTTTTAAAATTCCCAAGCTTCGGTTCCAGATCTTCTCGTATCTATTATTTTATTTATTAACAAGTTGCTATTTCATATTATAGCATTTAAATAAATTTATTATACTTACAAAAACATTTTTGCACCTAAGGTCGTGATGCAAGATATTTACACTACTCAAATATACAAGTCCACGACAGATATTTTGAATAATTTTTATTTTTCTAGTCCAGGTAATATCATATTTTGTATAAATATCTTTTAAAGTTCCATATTCAGCCCAATCAAGAACCATATAATCATGGTTATTAAATTTTGTGAGTCCATAAAACCGTAGAATATATGGTGATTGACTTAATTTTCCAAGTATTGCTAGTTCATTTTCAGAATTTTTAAAATCTCTGATGAATTTGCACGCAACTTTAATCGTACCATAAACCTTTTTAATGATACTACCATTATCACGATCGGTATTAACGTGAGGATTACTAAGTTCTTTTTGATCAATTCTTTGTGCATGTACGATACTTGGCTGATCATATATTTGGGATTGTATAAGGTCAATACTTTCAACTAACGAATCAAGTTTTTGACTATCATCATTTACTCCAATATCAACATTCTTAAGAGTCTAGAATAAATAAATAAATATATAATATAAGTATATATATTAACCATATAGAATATATAGAAACATTAAAATTAGCTTTACGTTTTCGATAATTCTACTTACTTTTTCAACTTCATCTAAAGATCCTTCGATCTTATGGGCTTCCTCCTTTTTATCGTGGTCACTGGTGATAGCCAAACCCTTCATGCATGTATCGTATCCTTCTGTTAACTTGTTGAAACTTTCCTTAGCCACTTTTGCATTAAGAAATTTTATAAAACCTTTATATTTCGATATTTTCTCAGTAAACTCTTCAATATTTTTTAAAGTATTTCCATAACGTATAAATGCTCTAAAATATGAATTATTACGAAATTTTTCTTCGTTCTCCCCTATGTCTTTTATAACTGTGTTTATGAATTTTTCTGTCTCCTTTACTCGTTTAGCCAAAAATTCACAAACTTGTTGATTACATTCTGCATTCTTGTAAATTTTATAAATATCTTCAGCCGTAAATTTTATTTTACAAATTATAGGATAGTAGATGGTCAATATTTCGAAAGGAGTCTTTGATTCTAAGTTTTTGACAGCTGTATTAAGTTCTAAATAAACCGGATTTTTTTTTGAGTTTTACCGATCTTCAGAAAAGGGCAAGGAATAAAATATTTTCAAGTACATACCTTCAGGCCCAATGCATTGCGTTGGGTCAATTTGATCCAACTCTTTAATTACAGATTTTGCATCTGGACGATTTTCTGGAATTTCATCCCAACATTGCTTGTAGAGTTTAACATATTGAGAAGGTGTTCCTTTCACGGATAGCTCCCTTCCACCTCCATGTATGTAAAGGACAATTTGATTTCTAGAAAAAGAATCGAGTGGCGGTCTGCCACTTGAAATTTCCCAAAGGATCACCCCAAAACTGTAGATATCAGATTTTTTGTCACGCCCATATGAATTATTAATAAAACACTTAGGATCAATGTAACCAAGTATTTCGCGTGGCTTTTTTGAAAGCTCGCTATTTTGTATAGTTAAACCAAAGTCTGCAATCTTCATATGTCCATCACTGACCAAAATATTTTTCGAATGCTAAAAATTAACAATATTAATTATTTAGAACAATTCTTCTTTTAAATCAAGAATAGATTATTAAATATATTACAAGATCATAATGAATAATTTCTTGAGAATGTAAGAATTCGAGCCCATTAATTATTTCACTCGCAATACGTATCTTCGTACCCCACTTTAGTCTCGAAAAATTTTCTTTAAGATATTTTCTCAGGTTGCCATTATTTGCTAATTTCAAAACTAGAATGTAATAACCGTTGGTAGGATCTATAATTACACATGAATTGATGTTATTAAAATTTAGTTTAATAATTTTCATAGGAGCCAGTGAGTAAGCAAGTAAAAAAATGGAAAGTTAATTATGTTTCTTGTATATATTAAATATCTAATTTTTTAAAGGTAATAATCTAGTAAACCTTTCTTATACTCTATATAGTGTAATTCAATCTGGTCATGATGATACAGTAATTAGACGGTTAAAATCGAGTCAGTGAGCCGGGTCGCAAGATATAGATATTTAATATGCTTTCCTTCTTTCATATTTTAAAAAAGCGTATGGTCACGCTTAAAATGCCTATATCTCGCTATTCACTATGCCGATTTTAGCATTTTAATTACCATTATAGCGGATTAGATTGTTTCTAATCTTTAGAAACATGAAGATTTACTTAGTTAAAATTATTTATTTTGGGAAAACTCCAAATTCTAAATTCGAAAAAATTGTATAGCAAACTTATCTCCACTATTTACTATATCTTTTCACTAGTTTCCAAGCGGATAACCAATTAATAATTTAAATAGTATTACATACCTTTAGTTACTCCATGGAAATCAATAATATTTGAATGTGCAATTTTTCCCAAAAATTTAAGCTATAAATTATACAATTTTTACAATCATATCTATTTCATAAATTAAATTAATTATCTGTAATAATAACTATACCTCTTCAAATAGATCTTTGTGTGTATTTTCGACCGTTTCATGTGAATGCTTATTAAAATACTTGAGAGCGACCATCTCTCCTTTGCCTTTCCACTTGGCTTCATAAACTATTCCAAATCTACTTTCCCCAATATTATGAAGTTCGCTAAATTCTTTATAGTCAAGTGTTTTAATCTCCGGAGTTATCTCTTCAGTCAGTTCGATTGTTGGTGCCGTAATATTCTTCGAAAAATCTTTAGTTTCAGTGCTGTTGCTGGTAGATGATTCAGGGTTTGGCAAAGGTTTAGGCTTTTCAGGTTTATTACCACTATTAATGTGATTTATAATAAATTCTACAGTAGTTTCCATTGATAATTTATTGAGTTCAACTAAAACATGACTTAAAGATGGGCGCTGGTCTGGTTCAGCAGACCAACAACTTTTAAAAAGATCAGAATAACTTAAGGGTGTATTATCAATGACTTTTTCTCTTCCACCTTGTGCAATAATTATAATAATAGCTTCATTGCGAAAATTATTAAATGGCGGGATTCCACTTGTGAGCTCCCAGAATAGAACGCCTAGGCTATAAATATCAGATTTTTTATTGACTTCGACCGTTTTTTCGCTGTATCGAATGAAACATTGTGGCTCTATGTATGCTGGTACGCCTTTTGCACCCGGGCTTGAAGGAGCACCAGTAGTAACGGCATTTAATTGTTTTGATATTCCAAAATCAGTAATTAGGACCTTATCATTGTCTATTAAAATATTCATAGAATGCTATGTACAAGATTTCAGGATTTAAGAATATTGTCAACTTAAATTTAGAATAAAGTTAGAGCATTTAAAAAAAATAGGCCTTACAAGATCTCGGTGAACTATTTCTTTATCGTGCAGATGGATTAATCCACATGTAATCTCTTTTGCAATTCGGGTAAGTTCGGTCCATGAAATTTTATAAATGCCATCTTTTTGTTTGTTTCGTAAATGATTTCGGAGATTACCACCATTAGCATACTGTAACACCATCATGAAATTACCCTTCGTATTGTCTAAAATTTTGTTTTAAGATACAGTATAAAGTTAAGTTTATGTGAAGATGCATTGCGATTCTTGATAGAGAATTTACAAAACACGTTAGGTTGGGGCAAAATGATTTAGATTTTGCAAGATTACTCAATCTTATAACAACCAAGTCCATACTTGAGACTTATTAAAACTTTGACCATGTTTCACCGTAAATTAAATAAAATGTAATGAATAAGACACTAAGCAAAATCAAATTTTGTTCATTGTAACATAATAGTTTTCCTAACAAATATTTCAATATGCATATATGGTAAACTGTAATGATTAACCCTTTTACAAGTATATTCTGGTACCATTCAGCCATTTTCAGCGTGATAATTTGAACTATACCAACATAATATAGATCAAAATCATCGAATTTTGATTTCTCTGAAGTCTCGTAAAAAGAGAGAAACTTATGTAGTATATCGGTAACATATGGCTTATAATGAACCCTTACCTCTAGAGATTCCATGAAATTTAACAATATTAGGATGACTTTCGATTGTATAAAGGCACTTAATCTATGTGGAATAGCGGGATAGTGAGAGTCCAGATTCTAAATATTGAATAGCGAATTAAGCACATTACCTCACGTTTAAGTTGTCTGAACTCTTTCTCTTCGAATTTCAAATTCAAATTTAGACTTTTTAACGCATAAATCTGTCCGTTAAAAGTTGACGAATAAACGACTGCAAAACCTCCCTCGCCAATACGGTTTAGATTTCCAAATTGCGAGTAATCGAAGCTTTTTATATCATCTAACTTTAGAGATTTTTCCAATTTTTCAATAAATTCTGGCACTATAGTGTAAATTCGCAAAATTAATATACATGTTATAGCTTATGACTACAGAATTACTTTTGTAAACGCAATTACTCATGTTTTCTTCTTTCGCTGTTGACATAATTATATTTTTAAAGCAATTTTTTTTTTTCAGAAAATTTTAATTAGATTATTATATTGATACGATCTAAGTTTTTATATAAATATTTTTTTTTTGTACGTAGAATAGCCTCCGAAAGTATGTCACTATTACACAAGAATAATACGCATTTGTAACAAAGCTTAATATTATAGTTTTATTATTATATATTAATATCGTTCATTTACATATTTGTCAATTTGTATACTGTGACATCGGAAGATATATGCCGGTGGTAGATTTCATCCGCCCAGGGCACACAAATCTTATTTAAAATGCCGGAGATTTTCGTTTGCATGTGACAATTCCGACCCGAATTTTAACAGACGGAATTTTTCGTTTTAATAATTTATTCCGGCTGTAGTTTATAAGCTCGCATCTAAATTCCGATTTTAAAAAAAAATCATTAACGGAAAAAGCATATTACGTCACCTGTTTCAGCCTAAACCGAAACTTTAGGCTGGGCGAAGCTTCCGAAACCCGATTTCACCGTAAACCTAAATCCAAAAGCTTCCAGGACCTGAAATTTGCGAAATCTCCAAACTAATAAAAATTTCTTGAAGAATTAAATTATAAAATTTACTTAATTGAAACAAAGCTAATTGATTTTGTTTGCATTTACATCAATTCTTTATTTGTTATGTCGTACGTCGGAATGGAATTATTGTGGATTTAGAATCCACCTAGGTAGATTCCAAATAAACATAAGTTGTAATAGAATTCTAAAATGTGCCTGAGTCGTTAAAGAATTCCAATTCAACCTATACTAAAATTAAGTGTATTCCAAATTATTTCATTGAGTACTTTGTTTTGAAATTTAAATCGCTTAAGACAGAGTTTATTTATTAATTAAATTTAGAAGGATTACATGAAATTTTTACATCCATGATTAGAATAATAATATCTACTTGTGAGGAAGATTGCTTCTTGAATGCTTACGTGTGTTGAAAAAAAGAAAATTTGTGTTCGTTATATCTGAAGGTCATTATGGGAACGTTCATATATCCAGGGTCGGCTGCACTACATCCAAGAATGCCAGATTTGCATCCAAGCAATATGTCATTTGAGGATCTTGCAGGAGGAGTCGTTTTCTTGCATTTGCTGGATCTATGTAAAACCTTAATACAAAAATCAAAGTCTTCACGTGCTATAAAGGTTTACTTCGACTATTAGTCGAATTGCTGCTAAGATATTTGGAAATGCGTTATAATGCAAAAATGGATATTCTTGAGATTTGGTTGTCGGATAGAGTGTTTTTGTAAAGGACGAAAAAATGAAATAATAAATTAATAAAAAATTTGTATTTTATCTTGACAATTTATGATGTAATTTATTATGTCAATCAACACATTTATTGTGGCATTGAATTTAAAATCAACTTGATATAACTTACAATCAATCTCGACGTACGACATTTATACAATACTTAGCTTAGTGTTATATGTTTATATTTTATATATACTAGATACATTGGTATTGTTAAAAAAGATAAAATTTTACTATATATAATATTTAGATATTTTAATAATTTAGTATAATACGTATACATATAAAGTGTGCTTATTGTAATAAGCTATGTTTTTAAATTTGTAACAATTGTGCAATAAATTATTAAAAATATACATTTATCAAAAGATTTAAATCTTTAAATACGCCATTTAAATAGTTAATTTGAAAGTTATAAATACTTGTAATTAGTAATATTTAGATACCTCTGTTTACATTCAAAATTTAAATTTTTG
This sequence comes from Dentiscutata erythropus, assembly GCA_910591965.1. Taxonomy (NCBI): domain Eukaryota; kingdom Fungi; phylum Glomeromycota; class Glomeromycetes; order Diversisporales; family Gigasporaceae; genus Dentiscutata; species Dentiscutata erythropus. The sequence goes on along the minus strand of CAJVPY010001949.1, from coordinate 2,179 downwards.
CTTTGGTTTATCTAAAATTTATTTACTAGAAAAAACAAATACTGTTGTTAATATAAAGTAAAAATAAATCAAGTTGTTAAGAACTGTACCTCAACATCCATAGAATCTTCTAGTTGTGTAGACAAATTAAATATAACATCAGTTAATTATTCAAATTATAAACAAATTGAATACGTACAAACCCACCTAATTCGCCTAATTCCTTCAATAGTTTAATTGCTTTTGGATGTTTATTATTAGCTGCTAATCTTAAATATCTTAAACCAAGTTCTTTATTTTGTTGTACTTGAAGTTTTCCACAGGTATAAATATCACCCAAACAATATATTGCATCTATGTGCTTGTTCTTGGCTGCCAATTTGAAATAATGCAAAATTTCTTTACAATATTCCTTTTTATTATTTTCTTCTTTTTTTATGTCAGAGAGCAATAACGCCGCATATCGATACTGTGCATCGGGATGATCACCATTAGCAGCTTCTTTATAAAGTTGTTTTGCCTTTTCGATATCTTGGTTTACAACACCATATTCATTATGATATAAATAATAGGCTTGCCAATATTTTGCTTTTAGATTACCAAGATCAGCATTTTCGACAAAGCATTGCCATGCTTTCCTGTAATCTTTATTTTGATGAAGCTTGATTCCTTCTTCAAGAGAAATATATGATGAACGTTCTTCAGATATACGTTCAAATTCTGAAAATACTGGATTCACGGTTCCCTCAGTATCCATTTTATCATCGGTTGAAGTTTTTTTGTTCAAAGGCGTGTCATTAGAAATTGGATAGGTCATAGTCAACTCTTCAAGCTTTTTATGTAAATCGGTAACAGATATGCGTTCATGTGGTATGTGCTCCCATGCTATTCGCCGATTAAATAGAAAATAAATATCAACATAACTAAGTACAGAAATCGAAAGCAGGCTCTTTATAATTACCTTTGCTAATTATTTTAATAAATTCTGATTGAATCTCCTTGTCGACAGGATCGTTAACATTTTCAAGTGAAAGGTCCTCCCGTTTACCACTTAGAACATGATCTATTATTTTCTTAAAATCCCAATCTTCATAAGGTATTTTTTCATAACAAAGTTCCCAAATAAGCATTCCAAAACTAATTATGAAGAAAATAAAGTAAATCCCAACGTAAATATTTCTTATAAAATTAAATAATTAATACCTAAAAATTTCACTATTAAATGTGTAGGTTTTTTTTTTGATGTTTTTTCTATCTTTATATTTCTCGATCTGTTCAGGGGCCATCCAGTGGACAATCTCAGTTGCTAGTTTAGAAAGATTTCTAGAAATTTCTGCATTATTCGAGCGACCACACTCAAAATTTCCAAGCTTTGGAATCAAGTTTTTTAATATCTGTGGTTAGATACACGTATGTTAATAGATTATCAAAATTTAAATTTCAAATACAATTATAAATAAAGCGGTTGCATTCGGTGAATTCAATATGCCACATTTAAATTTAAATGTAACTGTTTGCTTTATAGAATTACTTTTACAATTAGAATCATACTTACAAAAACGTTTTTGCATCTTACATCGTGATGAAAAATATTTGCACTACGCAAATATACAAGACCACTACAAATATCTCGGATAATTGGTATTTTTCTAGTCCAAGGAATATCAAATTGATTATAAAGCTCTTTTAAAGTTCCGTGTTCAGCCCACTCAAAGATCATAAAATCACAATTATCTACATTTGAGAGACCATAAAACTGGAGAATGTGTGGTGATTGACTCAATTTTCCAAGTATTCCAAGAATTTTCAACTCTTCAGTAAAGTATTTCGAATTTTTTGTAGGTTTACATGCAACTTCTAAGCCTTTATAAAAATTTTTAATGACAGAACAGCGCTCTGAACCACGATAATCTTGCTTGACTAGTTCATTTTGATTGATTTTTGGTGGAGGGACATTATCTGAATGTCTAACAATGTCCACGATTTGAACCACTATATCAAGTTCATCACCAAGTTTTTCTATAGTCTAAAAATGGATTAATGAAATATAACTTTCAAAATTAATATGATATGACTATGTATTTTTAAGTATTTATCATTATATATACATACTTCTTCAACAACTTTTAGAGATTCACCGACTTTTTGATCCTGATTTTCATTGACAGCTATGGTATAATGTAGATCATTCATAGTTTTA
>CAJVPY010001948.1:0-17673 GCA_910591965.1 Dentiscutata erythropus | reverse complement strand
CATATAAAACTTCGTCTATACTCTAATAAAAAGTTCCCCAGACCAAAGAGGTCACCTTAATACCAAAAAAAAAATAATAAACTATTAATAATATTGAGCAAGATCATATGATTAAATTTAGTTAATTTTAGATTCATTAGAATTATTTATAAAAAAATTATTTTGGTAGTTAAATTATCTAAATTGAATTAATATAGTGGGTGGCCATATTATTGTGAGCAGTTTTTAGAAATAAATATAAAACTAAATAAATAAAATATTAAGCTAAAAATTAAAATATAAACTAATTAAATCTATATCTTTTAAACAAAAAAAGTTTAGAAAATTCTATACAATATTTTTTGAGATAATTAAAATATATAATTTTGTATAATGTTTTTTTTTAATGTTAAGGTAACCTCTTTGTCAATGGTAATTTATTATCATAAGTATTATTTTAGTTACAACAAGTGTATATATAGCTATACATGCACTTTTGGTACCTAATTTAAGTAGTCTACCCAAAAGTTCTACACTATCTGTTGTATCTGCACCTCACTACATAGAGTACTCATTTAAACTTTCTGATCATATCCTTACTTTCACTAAGTGGGACTCATGATCTGAATATAACCTTACTATATTACCAAGCATATAGATCTATAGAACACTACTAGATTAACAACCAAACTTAGGATAGGACTATATATCCTTATTTATTCTCAAAGTAAACCTGCCAGAGTAGTATATTTTTACAATGTATTCACCTGTACTTCAGTAACTTATGCTATAGCTTAACCTATGCACTTGGGATTAGGGCTAACTATTAAACTCCTACTATTACTTACTTCTACCCTTTTAAGGTTCACAAATCTATGTACTATATTCTATCACTTTTCATATCTTACTCTTTTTGGTATTGTTGTACTTCCAATTCAGATAGCCTGGAAAGATCGGTCTGCCTAGATCTGAGTTTTCTAGGCTCAAGTCTGAAGGTTTTCTGATCCTTGGTCTACAATTTTATAACATATAACCTTTTTCTCTAAATAACTTGGTGGCCTGGTTGGTAGATTTTTTTTGCCCAGAAGATTCTTGTCGTACAATTTTTTTAATTTTTGGGGTCTAGTTGGTTCTATCTTGTAGTATTAGATAGCACTTGGTTAGATCAATCTGCTACTTCCTTAATTAGGATTTGCCAAGCTGAGTTTGGTTCTTTTAAGCTACTACGTGTAGGTTTTTAATATACATTGATCCTGGAAGGCTTATTGTAGATTTGTACTACCTATACCAGTTTGCATTTCTTTATGCAATGGCACAAATACTTCCATGTCTTCTAGTGCCAATTCAGGTGTTGGTGTGCCCTAGTTTACTGTATAAAACTTAGCCAATTTAGAATAAGATGTTACTATAACACAAGTAAATTATTTGAAATGTCACTAGTAGAATTTGAACTTAATACTATAGCTAGCAAACTTGGGAATGCGACAACTCCACCACTTCACTATGTCACTACACCTAATTTGTGTAATATTACCAAACTAAAAATAGTAATTTTTAAAAAATTAATTATCATAATTACCTTGTATTAAAAGTTAATTTTTTATTAAGTAAATTTAACTTTATTATTATATAAAATTTGTTTAATATAACAAATTATATATAATTTCAAATTTTTAGAAATTTTTAAAAAAATTTGAATAAAATATTATTGTTAAATATTAGAGGCATGCCATTTATCACATGATTTTTACTATGGATATATGATCAGAGATAGTAATCATGTCTATATATAATATTAACCAATCAAAATTAAATAAAGTAATCACACCATATATAGATAGAGGTGGCTACTAAGTAAAAAATATCACATGATAAATGGCATGCCCCTTAAAGTTAAATTATTAAAATAAAATTAACAAATTACTAAATATAGTAATTTTATTACTTAATATAATAATTTATTAAATATTTTTTAAAAAATTATAAAACTTTTATAATATGTGTAATTTGTTATTCTAAATAATTTTATTTAAAAAAAATTGCTAGTTTATTAATAAAAAATTAAGTTTGTATATTACTATATTTAGTAATACTAATTATTATTTAACTATATTAAAATTTAGAAAACCAGTTCAATATAAAATTCAAAATTTTACTTAAATATAATTATTTTAAAAACTGGAGTATAGAATTTTTAAAACTTTTTTGTTTAAAAGATATAGATTTAATTAATTTATATTTTTACTTTCAGCTTAATATCTTATTTATATTTATTTTTAAAAACTGCCTACAATAATATGGCCACTTAAAAGTTATTAATTTTTAAAGATTTTATTAATTTTTATTAATAAAATTTTTAATAATTTTAATTTTTTTTAATTGCAGACTTTTTTTAAATGTAAATCAAAGTACTAGTCCTGGCAACATGTATTTAAAGAGAGTCACTATAGATAAAAAAAAGTATATATATTAAAAAGATAGCTTTAAAAAGTTGTATTAATTTGTTGTATAAGTAAAGTATAATAAATTTTCTATAATATAGATAAAAAGATTTCTTCTTGATTATTTAGTCTAAACTAAGTAAAACCTAATATCTATAATCATAGTATTTTATTTAATATAATTTAGTAAGTTAAGAAATTTGAGTAGAATATAAATATAAGACCTCAGATATCTTTAATTTAGATCATATTTGAATTTTCACCAATTTGGTCTAATTTGCTAAAAACTAAAAATTTATATTTTTCTAATTATTATGAGATTCAGTAATCAGAATTAAATAAATATTTTTTAAAACAATACACTTCACTCTCCTTTGGGTTGGTTCACTGTCAGAGTAAAAAATTCAGCTTGAGAAGTATATACGCACTTATATGATTACATGATTTCTTCATATTTAAATAAAAAAATTTCATGTGCAATCTACACATGCGCACATCAAATTTTTCACCCTGTTCACCGTAACCAACCCTTTTTAAATCCTCAAGTATGTGGTGTTATAGCCACTTATTTTTGATATGAATTATGGTAGAAAAGCTAATATTGTAGGTAAGACCTACTGCCCTTGCAGTGTGTTCTTTCTGCAGCAAAAGTAAGATGTTAGCCCTTTGGGCTGGGGTTGTTCGTTCTTTTTTTTTGTAAAGTTTGATTATCAACATTGTACAATGATACAAAAACAACAATGTAATTTACTTTTATATTGTTGTTTTGTGTTGTACAAACGCCTCATCAGATCTTAATTTTGAATGATCAAAAATAATGCATCACGTGTTTCGTGTTACATGCGTGATTATTTTTGAATCAACAACAACAACATTTATTAAAAATTTAATATCAAAACAAATAACTATTCACGAATAAATTAAAAAAAAAAGAATACGCCCAGAATTGTTCAAAATAACTTGATCTAAGTAAATTTTTTTTTTGCTCCATTACTTATGATTGCCACTGTATAATCGAGTGGATTCTATACGAAAATTTCGAAAATGTTAATATCGAACATGTGGTGGATATTCTTTAATATATACGTACTTAAAATTTTTATAATTGCAGATATTTTCAAAAATTTTTATAGTAAAATTAAATATAAAGAGGTAAATATCTGGAAATTTTCGATGCAGACAATGAACAAACCTAAAATTGGCAAAACTTAGTAAAAAGGCCGAAAAACTCTGAAATAAAAAATTAAAAATTGTGATCTAGAAAATTTGGTCAAAAAAAAATACTATATAATGTTGATTTTTTGCTTTGCATTATATGATTTCAAAATTCTAGTCAGTCAGATTTTTTTTGTAAATTAATAGACACATGTCTAAGACAATTTTCGCTTTTGCATAGCCTGAAATCAGAAAATTGGCTTGGCGGTCAAATTTTTTCTATCGTCTTTCGGATAGTTCCAGAAAGTAAACTTTCTATCGGGTGATACCAGATTAATTTATTAAACGGAAGAAACAAAATAATAGGCACATTAGATATAAAAAGATAAAAAATTGGTCGGCGGGTAATGTAATGCAAACAAAAAAAACAACTTTACATGGCCTAATATGATAAAACCTGCCCCAACTCCCTTCCTCCAGGAGAGGGGTAATGAATAACACAGAATCTCATTTTACTCCACAACAAAACAAATAAAAATTTACATATTAAAGTTTAAATATGTTCTATTTTGTTTAATTTAAATTTAAAATATTTAGATCTTTGAAAAGTTTTCACAAAAAATTAAAACATTAATTCTATACCAACTCTCTAAAATTTGTACAATTCAATCAGTATATGAAATATAATAATATACATTTTTGGTCAAAAATATGTATAAAATTTTTCTATAAATTGGCTCATCTAAAAAATAATTAACAATGCAAAATTAATAAATCTAAAAATAAACTAAACTATGTAATAAACTTTATAAAAAAGTATAATAAGATTAATAAAGATAAAAGAATGGAAATGTTGGCTACATTGCAAAATTTATGTAATTGCATTCGTTTTGGTTCAAGTCATAAATATAGTTATCATCCAGAATACAAATAGTCCGACTAAATCCAAAACTTCAAATAAATTAAACTATATTTAGCAGCCTTTCTTCATAATTTAATTTTGCAACAGCAAATAAATCCTCAAACTCTTCATTTTGAAACATTTTTCTAAGTAGAGGTTTTTGATTTTGTAATAGCTTATATGGATGATCAAAATTTACGACACATCCGGAATCTATTCCGGTAATAAACATGATTAGTGTATAATTCAACAACAGATATGAATAAATAAATAGTCGGATCTTCCTAACTGCAACTCCTTGGGTGCAATATCTCATTAAGTGAATCACCAAGCTCTGGCCAAAATATACTGTATTCTGACACTCGCAAATGCAATTTTTCTTATTGTTCTCTAAATGCAAATAATCAAAAGTTTGGTCCCAACGAGTTGCATTTAAGGAGATCTGACTGTAGTTAAATATGAAAATGTATAATACCCAATACTAAAATTTTGTCATAATTAATAACGGTCTTCAAGCGATGCGCGATGCATAGTAAAGTTGAATCTTTAAATTCTTCAAGTATTGTTTCTTGTATCTTGCCGTCGGTTTCGAAGTCAACATTAGCAGTTGCTTCATCCAAAATAATAATTTTGGATTTATTCATAAGTATTCTAGCCAACATAATTAATTGCTGTTGACCATGATTTAGATTACTGCCTCTATCTTTGATAATAGTATCCAATGATAATTGTTCAATTTTCATGTCATTCTCTTGGTTATTGAAAGTGCACTCTTCAATTAAATGGGCTTTTCGAAGCACATCCCATAATTCATCATCAGAACGCAGGCCAGAAAAGTCAATATTACTTCTAATAATTTATAATATTTTACAATTAAAAATCATATTAATAAATTTTTAAGATGACAATTAAATTTACTTTAAGGTCCCATTAAATAGTGCTGGATTCTGAGGTATTATTGCGATTTTCTTTCTTAAATAATACAAGTTAATAGTTGAAATATCAACACCATCTATTATTATTTGACCATCAGTCGGGTTTACAATTCTGAAAAGAGATTTAACTAGCGTGGACTTTCCAGATCCTAACACATAATAATGAACAGCGACAGTTAATGCAAAGCTTTTTTTAAAAAAAATTTCTTGAATGAAAAAAATAATAATCTAAATACCAGTTTTACCAACAATTCCAATTTTTTCACCAGCAGAAACACAAAATGAAATGCTACTTAATACAGAAGGACCATCATTAAAGTACTGCATCTTAAGATTTTTTACTTCAATTTCACCTTTTGCAGGCCATTCTGCAGGACTCTCATTTATATTCGAATCTTCCTCCTCTAATGTCAAATATTCATTGATTCTTTCAACTAAAAGTTTTAAATATTTAATACAGTACATATATACTAATATAAAAAACATGAAAGATATAAAACTTGCCTGAATTCATGTTCATTTCTACTGCAGTAAATGCATTAATAATATGATTAATATGATTAATAAATTTTATAAAATTTATAAATATAAATCCAGCAAAAGCAGGGTCCATTCCCTTAGAAAGGTCATCAATAGTAAGAGCCCCAATAATAAGCATAAATAGACCTCCTATAAAATTGGAATAAACATGCATCCATTGATTGCATGCCCAATTCATTAAAATTGATCGATTATAACAATCCATAAAGTCCCATAGGCTTTTATTAAATCTTTCTTTGGCATCAAATGCTCGTATGATAGATCTACCTTCAATGGTCTTTTCAAATGAATAAGTATCAGTAAAAGGATCTAAATATTTACACTCATTGTAAAGATTAAAATAAATAATTACATTATCAAATGCAGCATACATTGGAGATCTATTAACTGATTCTAGACCTATATAATGATTTAGTTTTTTTATGGAGCATTAATAATCAATAAACATTCTTAAGCCAGATTTGGTTACTTACGTCTTAATTCTCTCGATATAGAAATATAACGAATTCCAATTATCATGTATGTTGCTGTAATGATAATGCATATTGCCAAATACATAAGCCCCTGAATAGAAATGACAATAAATGCAAGTATTACAGAAATGCATGAGTTTATAAGAGATTCGATGTTGAGAGGTAATATTTGATCTATTAATTCCATGTCCTTGGAAAACCTATTCATAATTCTCCCTTTAAATGGTTTAAAATTACAAATAAGGCAAAATTAAGGTAATTTGATGAAATATTTATGCTAAAATCCATATTACCTATCGGTGTTGTATCGAAAAATCCAATCGTAGTATATAAAATTCTGATTAACAAATCATTATGCAATTTCCTGGAAATACTTAAAGTGCAACACATTACTAAAAATGATCTAATGATTATTGAAATAATTTCTAAAACTCCTAAAGACGCATAATCCATGAGATGATCAAAAATGCGATTGTCATTATCATGAACTTTGGTCCATTCACTAATCAACAAAACTGAAATGACTAATGTTATTACTGCTATTCAAATTTCCGTGTTACTGTAATTAAAAATCACTAACCTTGATATGTTTGAATGGACCGTGTATACATAAACAAAATAGCTATTAATATCCAAAAAAATTCGCTAGAAGCGTTTAAATAGGTCATATAGACATTCAATTTAACCCAGCCATTAGCCTTTGCTTCTTCCTTAATCAGTTTGTCAGAGTTCTTAATAACAGGCAACTCTTCATGTTCGAACTCTTTGAAATCATGTTGCAATTCTTCTGAATTTAAATATAAGTATTTTTTTTTTATTATCATGCCATCTTTCATAAAAATTTTTAAAGCAACACCATAAAACTTTTTGTGATGCGTAACAAGGATTCGGGTCTTGTTTTTCATCAAGTCACTCATTAAGCATTGTTCATAAATATGTTTTTCGGTGCGTGAATCAACAGCTTTATAATGGTAAATATGGTAAATATAGTATTGTAGATATAAATTTCATTATTTATAAAATGGGTTCTTTCACAACAAAACCATGCTTATAGTATATATTTTTATATACTCTAAGCATGGTTTTGTTGTAAAGGAACTTAGATACAATAATATAATCCATTAAAAATTTTACCAGATAAACAATTGTCCAAAATAATGATATTATGGTCTGAATAAATAGTTCTAGCTAAAGCGATTCCTGTGGTAAAATAATTCAAAAATTGTTGTCAGCTCAAATATGCTAAAATTTGCAACAAAATAAATTTGATTATATTTTGTTCTAATTTGTGAATAATCCTGATGCTTACGTTGTTTCTGGCCAACGCTTAGTGTATTTCCTCTTTCTCCAATTTCTGTTTCATCATCAAATGTAAGGTCGCATATACGTTTAACTTCAAAATATTTTTTAGCAATGAAATCTGACCCAAATAAAATATTATCTTTAATAGTTCCATTTTGAAGCCATACTAAAAAATTATTAAAATTTTTCAGAAATTAATAATTGAATGAAATATGATAAGATAAATAATTATTCAACGTGAATTAAAATTACCAGTTTGGGAAACGTATGCAATATCAATTTCATTTGGGAAATGTACAGAACCTTTAAGACATTTCATTTCTCCCAAAAGTGCCCTCAATAAGGCAGACTTTCCACAACCTGTCGGACCGTGGATTAGTGATAGCTTTCCAGGAGGAAAAATGACGTCCAGCCCTTTCAATATGAAGTTATTTGAATTATTTGGCCATTGTAAAGTAGCTTTTTTAAACCCGATGCTTCCATCGCTTCTAGAAGAGTAAATTTGAACAATTTCGGATTCATTGAGAAACTTTTCAACTCGAGAAATTGAAACATGTGCTATGTAAAATTTATAAAAATTTAACATGTACTTAGAATCAGTGGTAGAAATTCAAAAAGACAATATTGCAATTTTTTCACGTTCACATTAAAAAAATAATCACAAATAAAATTTTACTAATTAGATAAAAATTATTTATGTTCACAAATGCGAACATGAATAAAAAAATTGTGATTTTTTAAAAAATTTATGTTCACCGTGAAAAACGCTGCTTAGAAAATAAGAAATTGTTTTTAGATACTTACCTTGGGTAAAGCAAATAATCTGATATGGTAAATTTTTAAAAGCCTTATGAAGATTGTAACATATAACAAAAGCCGTAAAGGCAATAGAGGCAGACAATTTCTTAATATAAGGAATTTGAATGAATACCAATTTTATGTGATGCAAACAACTTATAAGCGATAAATAAAATATAATATATAATTACATTTTTGGATGGAAACCAACAGAGTGCAGGTAAAATCACAAGGAAAGGCAGAATGAACAATAATAACTCCATATATAGAGATTTTTTAAAACGATCTTCGAGCTTATTTAACTCGGATTCGCGAGCTTCTCTAATGCTTTTACGAAAATATCTATCTCTCACAAGTAGTTTGACGTTTAGAATAGATTGTAGTAGCTATTGATTCAATAAATTAGATTACATCCAAAAAGAATACTTCTTTTAAATATTGAGCCATCTTTAATCCTAACCTCGTTTGTTACCTCTATACGTTTATCAGTTGCCTTCATGAGGTGTTCATGAGCAGTTTTATATCTCTAAATTTATAATTACAACTGCTTAATAAGAATGTTCTTTACACAAAAATTTTAAATATTTTATGCACACTTACCTGTGTAATCCAAATAATAAGTAAAAAAGCTAATAAAGACATGATAATTATTACAAAAATCGATGATACATCCAGTAGACTATACAAGGAATAAATAGATACACAGATTTGTATAGGACTAGAATATACTGACAAAATATAATGAATTAGTATGAATTGAGGAGACAATATTTACTGACAGAAGTATTAATACTTACAATACAAAAAATTTACAATCATTGATGAAACTTTTTGTGCATCAATGCTCATAAGATCAGTAATCTTTCCCTTTTCTTCTCCATCCGTCAAATCCATCATTTTCCCATAAACTTCAATGGTAATGATTGTCTATATCCGGTTAAATTACAAATGTTAACGTATTTATTTCTGCTCATAAGGATAAGTAGCGAATTATACCTGACATCTATTGGCTGTCTGTCGACCAATATATTGTGCTCGTTGCAAAAGTAACTTTGACAATACTTTAATAAGAAGCAATGCATAAATATATAAGCAAGCAAACAATTGAGATTCATTATCATTTGAATAGTCTTCGATAAAACTCAATAATTCTTTAAAAAGTGATGGTATAATTGAAAAATCACAAATAATCCAAGCCAAGGCGCAAAGGAATTGAATAAACAGGTGTTTTCGAAAGGAGAAGAAAAATGATATTAGGAGCGAAGTGTTTCGATTCTTGTTATAAGCATTCATAACATTTTCAGCTCTATGGGAATTTGGCAATTCAGGAACGTCTTTAGGTGTAAGAGTGCGTTTATAGCCCGTAATTATAAATGGAATAACCCATGAAAATATCCAATTACTAGGATAGATATTCACTTCAGGAATTGAATTTCGATCCTTTTTTAGTTTAATCAAATTACAAATTAAAATAATGCGTAAATTATTATGATGCGAACACACTAATTGTCTAAAATGCCACTCCATTAAGTTAAACTATTTATGCTTGTCGGCTAAAGCGGAGTTAGGGTAGTGTTGCTTTTTGATGCAATTAGGTAGGTTTTTATATGTGAATGCCGTCAAGGGAAACCCATATGCTGACGTTCAATTATATTTTGTGTGCAGTTATTCGTCTATAGAAAATCTGTCATCATGATAGATTTTACATAGACGGCTAACTGTACACAATACATAATTGAAAGCCAGCATGTGGGTTTTCTCTTGACGGATATCAAGAAAGCAATTTATGCAGTACGTATAGTATATCATATATCGAATCGAATCCACTCCACTTTAGCCGATCCATGGCGTGTAATGACACGTGTATCATTAGTATACTGATGTACATTTATAAGAAATGGCATGGGAAGATCCTCAAATTCCGGTCTGGAATGTCATGGTCGGCTATGCCGGAATTGGTTGATTTTGCAAAGATCACTAACGTTAACCTTCCGGCCCGGAATTTTGGAGATTGCCCTGTAAAAAATGACCCGCATACGTCTACATAGAAACTTTATAGATCTTAACAGAACCATAAAGTTTCTAAATATTTTTGGAAATGTATTTAAGGTGTCCGCATCATGTTGATATCAAATGTATTATTGTAACTTACCTCACTATAAATAGGCTCTAATATCAGTATCAAAAAGTGTAAAAGACCAACAACTAGAAACACCATGAAATATTTTGCATTGATATTTGTACTAAATCTCAAGCAATATTGAATGAAAATTGCTACGGCAGAAATTAATGAAAGTAGATGTAATATTCTTAAGTGAATACTAATATGTAACGCACGGCATTGTTGTGGAATTAGAATAAGGGCAAGTGCTAATGCAGTTGCATAAATCTGTATAAAAAAAAAAAATATATTAATTGCGGAATATAAATCTGCAAATTAATCAAACTAATATATATAAGACACACCCATGCAACAAGCCAAAGTATGTTGCGTTGAAGCTCTATCGAATCTTGACACGTAATTAAAAGTAATGACCATATTATCAGTATTATACTGCTAGCAACTAATCTGCCAATACCAGCGCGATTAGTAAATGTGCGATCGTTATCAGGTAAAGGATCATAAAAAGTATTGTTTTGGGCCACGCAAGCTATGCTTATAACAAAAAGTGAGAGGATGAAGTACAAGAATGGAATCTTCTCTGAGTTCAAAAATAGGACCTCCAATAGTTTCAACATGTGGATCAACGATATATATTGTTGTTAATCTTTGTTAGAACTCGATAATAAAAATATAGATAAATTAGTGTATACGTTTTATTTTATTTAAAAGTGTTAAACAAAACAACGATAATATTGCGGCGTTATCTATTTTATATAGACTTGTTTAAATACGCCGCGGAGATATTGAAAATAAAAATATCTTTTTATGTTTCATTGTAATATATAATAGGAAAATCGAGTCAAATAATTAACTACATTCAAAGAGAAAGAAGTTTACAGATATATAATCGTTTCACCGATAGCTCATTAAGCCGACATCACACCAAGTGCCAATTTACTAAAAATTTATACCTACATACGTATGTACAACCAATCAAATATTAAACCTAACCCTATGTGATGTTGGCTAATGTCGGTGAGACGGCAGCACGCGGTTTTGTTTGGCAAAAGAAAATTTAATTATAGCTATAATACATAATTATTGCAGGTGACTTAATGCTGTGTTTAGAACAAAGTAACTAAACATTTGAAGTACTACTGTTAAATTACTACGGACAATGCCACGGACAATTAACTATTTCGAAAATGAAATTCCGAGATTAGAAAATGAAACAACGTAGTTTTTTGATAATATATTATCATCATACGACAAATATAGAATTTATAGACCCCCTATTTTATTCAAATCAGAGATCTAATTGTTATAACTGAACCGTCCTATTAGAGTACACAGTATTAAAACAAAGGAATTAGGAATGAATGTTAGTCCTGAAAAAGTATAGTACAACTCTAGAAATTCTACAAATATATCCTAGATAAGTTAATAAAAATTTTTTTATATTGATTTTATAAATTTATACAATTAAAATATAAAAAAAAAACTTATTTATATTGTATAGATAGTTATCGAGACATCTTCACTTAAAGGTTGAATAAATTTAGGAAATAAATTAGCTGCAGTCATGTTTTGCGATGACGGAATAGTTTCTTCTAACAAAACTTTGACCTTAACGAAACGAAATTAATTTGGCTAATAAAAATAAAATTACAGTTGACATTCCTTTGACGTACTTTTCTTTATACGACTTCTGGATATTATGAATCTTAAAATTTTCAAAATTATTACTATTTAATCATCATAAAGATTCATCAGCTCGCATGAAAATATTAGTGTATTTTTAATTGTCAACGTGCTTTTTTTATTAAATCGTTGTTTCGTTATAAAATTGACTCTCAAAAATTTACTAGCATATGCAAAAATTAATTTTAGCTTTACATTATATTGGATATGAAGCTGGTAAACTTTTTATTATTCGCAATTTTCTCAACAGGCTATCGGATACATTTGAGTTATTAATGCAAATCATCGGGTAATGTCGGTGTTACCATCTAGGTTGGGAGAGCGACGAGTGTATATGCGCAGTTTAGCCCTGATAGTTAACAGGTGAGAAATATATACAAAAGGCACGTGAGGGCTATTAATGAAGGGCTTCGAGATATCTCGCTGTCCTCCCTTTTTTATTATGGTCTAAAGGTCTACCTTAAATTTAAAATTAATTAAGCATTTACATTCATGTTAATAGATCTTGAATGAATGCTCCATCATTCTAACTAAATTACAACTCGTGATTATCGCCTACTAATCTACACCGTAACATCGGATCAATGTGTCAAAAAATAAATAAAACAGAAACTGTGTGGACATTATAATGAACCAAAAATCAACTTCACAGATTCCTAAGGGAAATCGCAATTTATTTATTTTTTACCCAAATGCATATAGTACGCATAAAATAGCACTGCACATAAAATTAACTTTTCACCACATATGATTTACAATATATCATTTTATCATTCTATTTTGATGAAAATATTTGGTTCATTACTTATAAGGATATCTTTATTAATACAAAATGATGGTGAGTCCAAGTGAGTTGCCTATGCACACGTAAATGTGATTATATTAAATTCATAGGTCAGCATGATACATTATTTAATTAAATGAATACAGAATGTGATAGATGTTAAATCTTTAAAAATTGTGAAATTTTAAAAATGTATATAAGATTATAAATTTAATAAAGTTAGCGATGTCAGTTTTAGCTTCAATTGAATACTTATTCTGTGACTCTTAATTGACTTGTAACTTTAATGAAAGCTATCGAGCCCAATTTGTAGGACTAATTGACTATTGTGAACCGCAGAGTCGGAAGCACGTGAAAACTTTGGCTCAGAAACGGTTCCACAAATATGTCGACCTTCTACTAAAAATAGAGTTACCCCGGCTGTATACACTGTATTCGCTGTATACGGTATATAGGGAATCATAGATGTAATCAGTATAATCAGTATAATCAGTATAATCAGTATAAGCAATATATGTATAATGTATCCTAATTAAAAGAAAGTATATAATAAAGGCTTCTCGCCCTTGAGGGAAGATATTCTTCGTGATTCCAATAAACTTCGTTTCCTAATAACCCCTATACCTATTGTTCTCGCTAAATAAATATACCTGACCCTAAATCTACTGCTTAAGTGACATAAGCGGTACGATCGTTGTTCCTTGTTCACGTGACGAACGTAAATTGTACCGAAACTCTGTCTGGTTGATTCTCGACGAACTGAGAACTTCTGTGGTCGTTACTGTCCAACTTTCTCGACGTCTGAGGTAGTTGTGGTTGCTTTCCAACTCTCGCAACGGACTGTGGATTGTTGTGGTTGTCTTTCCAGTCTCCCGACGTGTTGTGGATTCTGTGGTTCCGGTTTTGGTTATTGTTGAAGAACTCAAACCGTGGTTATTGTGTTGATAGAAAGTACAAGTATTGGAGCATTATCAAGGTTTAATAAAAGCTAAGAAAACATATCTACGTCCAAAATCACCCTCGTCCAAATCTAAACGCCTCATTTCGACTAAGCTTAACGTAGGTTACACAAGTTCTCGAATCGATTAGCGACCGACTCGCCGTTTTAGGTCGGCACTATGATGCCTGTGTCGATGTTTACATCACGTGACTTTCTAAGCTGTTGTAAAAATTGAAAGAATCTTTATCTGATATCTGTACCAGTGGACCATACCCCATTAGGTTCCTCAAGCAACTTACTATTATCTCATTGATAATATTTGACAATTAACAGTATTTTATGTAATAATACTGTACCTGTAAGTTTGATTTTCTGGAATCACTCCTCCCTTGATCATTATAGCTTTCTCGGCTTTTACATCCTACTTCTTAACTTCTCTTGATCATAATAGCTTTTGCAAATTTATATTCTACTTCTTACTCTTATACAGTATTTTTTTACTCAAGACCTTACAAGCGTCATCTTCCCCGTACATAGTTGGATTTAAATTTAGTGATGTACCGCGTACAGTACTATACGTACAGTACGGTACGTATTGTACGTACTGTACGCTAAAATTTTTACCGATCACTTGTTCCAGCCAATCAGATGCCAGAAAAAGAACTATACGTACTGTACGTACTGTACGCTAAAAATTTTCAGGTATAATATAAATGGCACATCACTAGTTAAATTAGCCTAAACTTAAGATAGTTAATTTTGTTTTCCCATTAGTAATTGCCATTGGTGGATTTCTCTAGAATTCGCGTGATGCGCGAGATAGTTCTCTACATAATACGCAGGAAGTAAAAATTTTCTGTCCAAACTTTGAAAAATAGGTTATATATACCATTACAACCACTATTAAAATTATTTAATTTGGCCAATATTATGCTAATGTGAGCTGACCAATTGGAATATTAAAATCCCAAACTTTAGGATTTGAAAATTTCATAATGGCAGACATTTAACGAATGTAAATAATTTTGTAAACAAAAATCCAGTATGGAATGAAGTAAATGCAATTTGTTTGTGATGGCTGTGATCTGGTAAATTTGAATTTTTATTTTTGTTGTTATAGCTATAGTCTTGAAGTAATAAGATTACTCCAAATAGGTAGCCAATTGCATCATAAACATCTCCTTTCAATAGGAGATATTAAGAGGTAGTACGAGATTGACTCCTTATTCGTAACCATATATTTGTGTACTCAATCCTTTTTTACTAGGAAGAAGGAGTAATGTAAACCATTGAAATAAATTAATATGCCTTATTTTGATTTATATTATCCAATATTGTAATTACAAAGGTAAATGTCAAAGCCAATATAATTAATATAATTTAAAGTACACAACAAAATGAACATGATATTTTTATCGACAAAATTAATTATGCAGGAGATTCCTCTACTTAACATAAATGAAACAACTTCACAATCTCCGTTCTAATAACGATTTGCATAGGGGTAATGACATCATCTATAGAGATAATTTCATCATTAATTTTAGGTGTAACCTTTGTGATTTACTATTGTTACTATTTACAAATAAAGCATGTTGAAAAGAGCTGAAATTTATGTTGAATAAAATTTTAAATATAAATTTTTTTTAATGAACTCACGATTATATTAGCTCGTGAATATAAGGCAGTCAGAAACTTTAAATAGGTATTATGTTTATATAAGAATCGGAGCATTATTCTTTATTAGAAAAAAGGATGATTATATGCATATATACATACAATATTTGATTTTTTAAAAAGGTCTTTAATCCGTAAATTTAGTGAGTAAATTATAAAGCCTCTGTATCATTAGCATAATTAAGATGCAATTCTCCACAAATGCTGCCCTCGTACGATACGTTTCACAATTAAGTGTAGCACATTATCGGAAAATTTTGTCCGGTTTTAGGAATATTTGTACGTAGTACGTGTGTATGAGAACTAGCGCAACAGATTACGTGATGTTTTCAATAATTGACAGATCAGTTTGCGAATTTCGGATCAGTCCGACAAAACAAAACAAATAGAAAGAGAGAAAAAAAAAAGGAAAATACAAAAAAATCAAAAACGGTAGTCAGGTATTACTAAAACAACAATATACCAATTTTATATAATAGATTTTTTTTTTAATTGTGACCAAAGATAAGCATTTTTAAAGCAAAATTTGCCTGAAATAAGAAAATTCAAATCCGACCTATGCAAGAATATTTCAGGATCCAGTCTAACTACCTTAGGGCATTGATAAAAAGTGTCGGGATCAACTTTTACATATATGAACTCATCTATTCTAACCCAGCCTTGAGCTCCTAACTGGTGCATTCAGCCTGTTATATTCAAACAAAAAAATTCTTTAAATAAATTTGCTTTAATAAATATTATTAAGCTCAAAATTTAAAGAAAATCAGATACAGTAAAACTTCCATAAGTGCACCCTCTATTAGTGCACACCCACTCCAACTAAATACACACTCTTTCTTATTGTTCTCTATGTCACATCATTAAAGTTTGGTCCAAAGTGCGTGAA
Source organism: Dentiscutata erythropus (assembly GCA_910591965.1). NCBI lineage: Eukaryota > Fungi > Glomeromycota > Glomeromycetes > Diversisporales > Gigasporaceae > Dentiscutata > Dentiscutata erythropus. Next base: position 1,057 of record CAJVPY010001948.1, on the reverse strand, counting down.
CTATAGAGGTTTTTCTGTAATCAGAAATGTAATTCAGCTAACCCAATCGACACAGCATTCATATGTTTGTTTATAGATGCAAAATAATCAACATTACCAAAATCTCCCTACATTAATGCTGACCATTGTCGTGAAACGTTGTCTTCATAATTTGATGAAAACTTAATATAAATAAGAAATCTGAAATAAATGCTTGTTTGAAAAGAAAAATACTTATTTTCAAAGAACTCACTTTTTGTACTTCAATAAAAATCTTTTCTTGAACAATCATGTTGTATAAATTGTTAGCCTCTAATCCTAATTAGTTGGATAACAAAATTCAGCAGATTAATCAAAATTTAAGGCTAGAATTCATTAGAACTAGGCTAATATTAAGCAACAATAACAATACTATCTAACTATTTTATAGGAAAATTATCATCTAAACAATCCTACTCAGTACATGGGCTACTGGTTTGTTAGTAAAATTTAGGTAAAATTATCAATTCCAATTCTGATCCAGAATTTTAGCTGATCTGCTGAATTTTGGTTACGTGACTATTCTAAGTCTGACTGTCCCAATTCAGAATCAGAATAGTTAAATTTGAATCAGTAATACAGCCAAAATTCTAGACCAAAATGGGTCGGAGTTGATAATCACTCAAAATTTTATTAATAATCAGTAACCCATATAAAGTACTAAGTAAAATTGCTAGACAATAATTTTGCTATAATACAGTTGGCTAGTACTACTATTGCTAACGCTTGCTTGATCTACTGAATTTTTGTTGCGCGACTAATCTATCCGAGTGAAATAGTTATGACGCAAAATTTAGCGTCCTGATACAATCTGAAAGATCAATGTGTGACATACAAATTCCAAGCAAAAAAAATATTAATAATAAAATAAAGACGAAAAATTATCAAGAAATCAAAAAATTCATAAATTAGCTGTATTCAAGCAAAAGTTTTCGGCATAAAAATTTAGATACTTATTTATTACAGCTGTTCTCATAAATTTTGGGACATCTGGTAAAAAATTGACCGAATGATTTTAGACCGATTCGATAAGTTTAAT
>CAJVPY010001947.1:0-17675 GCA_910591965.1 Dentiscutata erythropus | reverse complement strand
TTTTTCATATTTTATTATAAAATTATAAAAAATTTTTGGGCCTTTTTTTTACACTTTTTTTTCATAGTTAGATTAGGTTAGTAGGGTAGTTTTATTAATAAAAAAGTATATATGGATTTTAGTAGGTATTATAGATTTAAATAGAGACCAAAATTTCAGCATCAGCTATGACAATTAATATGGAAATAAACCTTACTATAGCAGGTCGCATATAGAGAACAACTGGGTAAGCTAATACTTGTAATTTAGATGTCAGGGGGAATAGCTTCCTAAAAAATTTAATATTTCAAAGTATAATATTATTAAACTAATAAAGTAAAGGCAAGACTGCTAAAATTATAAAAAAAAAAATGGAATTTTTGCATTAATTTGTAATTGCACAAAAAGCTAAACTAATTTAATTTTAAGTTAAATTTCAAAAAATTTCATAATAATAATATCTTGAATTATTAAATATTAGTTAATTTATTCTTAATAGTAATAGGAAAATATATAATTGATATTAATTGGCTGCATGTCATATATTTTGCTATTGTTGTTTAAAGTTTGTCCACTAATACAAGTGATCTTGGATATTAAATAATCAAATTTCTTATCTTTTTTTTTAAACATAATTGTAATATTGTAATATTTGGAATGACTATTGTAATTTGGCATACCTGTGCTGTAATGTATCTAATCAGATTGTAAAATCAAATTGTAGAATCAGGTGTAATTTATCAACTGAATTTTTTAAATAGTAAGTATTACCCCCCTATATAATAAATGAATTGAAATTCTGAAAGTATATATACATCTAGTGTTCGCATCAGACCAGACCAAATCAAACTTTATCTAAGTTTGAGTTCAGTTTGATTTTCAAATCAAACTCGGACTTAAACTTATTTGAAAATAATTGTTAGTTCAGTTTGGTTCGAAGTTTGGTCCGAAGTTTGCAAACTTGTTTGGGTTCGATTAATATTATCCAGATAAATTTATTAGACATATTATAATTATTTTATTCTCTTTTTTTATTTTAAATTAAAGGCCGGATTGATGAAAAAGCATTTAGCAGATGTGCTTTGCAAGTATACTATACAACTTTGTATATAAATAAGACTAAAATTTATAATCAATATTTTGTATATAAATTTAAGAAATAAGAATCATAATCAGCAACTTGGATTTAAAATAAATATTTTATATTAAAAAATAAATCAAAATGCTAAAGAACTTTATCAACTTGGACAAAAATATATAGAGAGTCGTTATATTAGAATAGATAGGAAAAAAGCCTTTTTCATATTTTAGAAAGGCAGTTGATTTTGGTCATTTATGTGCTTTAGGTAAATGTTATCAATATGGAATTGGTATTGAAAAGATGACCAAATGATATTCGAATACTATTAAAAAGCTGCTAATATGAGTAATATTACAGGAATATTTAATATTCGATTATGTTATGAAAGTAGAATTGGAGTCAAAGCAGATGGACAAAAAGTATTCAAATATTTTCAAAAAACTGCTAGTATTAGTTATATTCATAGAATATGGATTGTTGGAGGTTGTTATGAATATGGATTTGGAGTTGTAAAATATGAACAAAAAGCATTTGAATATTATCAAAAAGCTGCAAACATGGGTAATGCTAAAGGAACAAGTAATATTGGATATTGTTATAACGGAGTTGAAAAGAATTAAAAAAAAGCATTCGAATATTATAAAAAATCAGCAGAAATAGGATATATTATTGAAACATGGAGTGTTGCAGTATGTTATAATGAAGGATGTGGAGTCGCAAAAGATAAACATTAGGCATTCGAATACTATAAAAAATCAGCAGAGATGGGATATCCTGATGGAATATATAAAGTTGGTAAAACTGAAAAGGAGAAGTTGTTGAAAAGGATATAGATGTTGCTTTCGAATAGTATTTGAAATCTGCTATCACTGAACAATGTGTGTTAACTACTGATAGAAAACAAGAATTTTTTCATTGAATAGCATATTCAAAATTTGAAAATATCTCAGAAATAGGCTCAGGAGCATTTTCCACAGTTTTTAAAACTAAATATTTAAATCAATCAGGGTTATATGAAGAAGTAGCAATCAAGATCATAAAAGATTCTAATAAGAATAAAGTCCATTCTTAAATGAGATATTTTTATTATTATGCAGCCATATTATTAATGACTGCTTTAAAAATTCTCTTATTTTTGTATTTTATGTCATCATCATTTTTTTTTGTAGCTTAAATTTTAACAATAGAAAAGGTTAAATTGATAACATTAATATACAAATATAAGAAAATAATATAGTCGTCATAACTATATAATCTTTATTTTTATTATTTTTTTTTTTTAATGACACTGCCTCTTTATTACTCATTATAGTGGAATGTACATGAATGTACATTATTTTACAAGATTTTCAGTACATCATTGGTTACAAATTTCTAACTAGTACCTGTTATGCTGCCATCACCGAGTTCATATCTCAAGCTACCTTTTAAGGTACTGCCAAAACCCGATCTGTATCTCAAGCCACAACCTTTCTAATTAGTTATCCCTACTGCAGATATCCCAGGTTCCTCCCCCTGCAGTGTTTCAGTTTCTAAACTTCTAGAACCACCTTGAGTGAGACAACTATATAATCTTTATTTTTATCTAAATAATTTAAATATAATAATTTGTTTTTTTAGTTAAAAGCTTGTCATAGCTTAGAACAATATTTGGAAATATTACAGGATGAAAAAATGGATAATTATATTTTAGTAACAAGTTATGCAAAACATGGATCATTAAGCAAAAATCTTGTTAATATCTTTAATTTTGAATAGAAAAATAAATTAAAGATACTTTATAATATTATAACTAATCTTGACCATCTCCATGATAAAAGATATTTACATTGAGATTTATATTTAGGAAATATCTTGTTAAAAGAAAATATGAAGCATATATTACCGATCTAGTTTTATCAAAGCCACTTGATAAGAAAGAACACAAAGATCATATTCATGATGTCTTGCCTTATATCGCATTTGAACTTTTTCAAAGAGAAGCATATACTTAAGCAATAGATATTTATTTATTTGGAGTCATCATAGTAGAAATGACAACTGGACAGAGACCTTTTAATAGTCATAAATTTGATAGAGATCTTGTAATTATGATTTGTCAAGAATTGCAACCAAATTTTGGAATTGGAACTCCTAATTATTATGTTGAATTAACAAATCGATGCATGGATTCAAATCAGAAAAACAGCCAACTACTAATGAAATTATTACTAAATTAAATGAATGGTTGGAAATTTTGAATAAAAATTCTGAAGATGAAATCAAAATTCAGTTTTTAGAAAGTGATAAAATTAACAAAAATTATATAATAATTAAAGAAGAGCTAAAAAATATATACATTAGCAAACCATTTAACACTTTGGAAATTAGTGAAAGTTTATCAAAACTAAATCTTAGTAAATTGCTGGCATAGATGTTCCAAATAATATTTGACATTTATTTTGCTTTTTATTATTCTTTTGTTAAATCTTTTTTTATGTATATAATAAATTATATCATTTAAATTATTTAAAAATACTCTGCATAAAAATTTTAGTTATTTAATACAAAAATTTTCTAAACTAGTTTATAATTTGGTACAGAGTTGAATATTTGTTTAGAGTTAGAGATGTGATCCGGAATTTTCTCTAATTTAATTATATAACAAAATTATTATAAAGAATCTTTAGCTTTAAATAGAAAAATGGATAATAGATCGCATCTCTATCAAACCCGAACTAGTTTGTGAACTTTCAAACTGAACTCGAACCAAACTATTAGTTATGTTTGAGTCTGGTTTGAGTTCAAATAATAAAGTTTGGTTCCAGTTTGAGTTCGAAGATCTGCAAAATTTAGAGTTCGAGTCCAGGTTTGATCAGACTTGAACTCAAATTCTATCAGACTTGAACTGGATATGCAAACACTATTCTCAAGTAGTACACTTAATTAATTAGATAATAGTGCTCAACTGTTATATAAAATTTAATTAGATCTTCATTAAAAATCAGTAGAGTGAATAATGATGTAATTGACGTGTTCTCACATACCATTCTCAATGTGATTGATTTGTAATTGTGTTTACATTTAAGTGTTGCAATAATTGAAATATTGATTGCGATTAATGGTTAAGCAAATACTTTTATTATTGCTATCTTCTAATTTCTAATTGTAAAAAATCGTTTTTACAAAACTGTAATAAAAAAAAATTTTATAGTTTTTAATAAAAAAGTCTTGCATACTAATTAGTAAATTTTATTTTTAAAATTATAGCTTATTTTTTATTCCAATTGGTAACTAATTTGTAATCGGCTAAAATGCTATTTAATAAAAATTGTTGAGCTAGTAATTTTGCCAATTGTAGTATATTTGTCTAATTAGAATTCAAATCAAAAAATTAGCTCAAATAGGCATTTCTGATTGAAGTCTATTTTAGGCTGATTTGCGCCAAAATCCAAAAGCAATTGGCAAATAATAATTTTGTCTAATATCTTCAAATTAGTATTCTATCAGACTCAAATCAGCATGCCTATTGATATCTATTTGTTAATTTATCTAAAATCAGTAAATATACTGATTTGCCTTTTTTCTACCTGTATTATTTCTGTGTATTATTGCACAAGTTTACAACTAGTATTAATTAAAAATACAGTGGCTTACCATATTATTGTAGACACTTTTTAAAAATTTATATAATGCTAAATATTTAAGACATTAGACTAAAAATTAAATTATTAATTCTTCAAATCTATATCTTTTAAATAAAAAAAAGTTTAAAAAAATTTATACTATAGTTTTTAAAATAATTAGGCTTAAGTAAAAAATTAGATTTTCATATTTGACCAGTTTTTATTGTTATACAAAATTAATTAAATAATAACTATATAGTAAAATTTAATTTTTTATTAAGCTAATTGGATTTCAAAAATAAGCAAAAATTATTCAGCATAACAAATTACATATAATCTCAAATTTTTATAAAATTTTAAAAAATTTTAAGATATTTATTATTTCTAAATATAGAAATGCAATTATTAATTCAAAATTAAATTAATTACCAAATATAGTAATTTTGTTACTATATATAGTAATTAATTAAATATTTTTTAAAAAATTATAAAATTTTTAAAATATATGCAATTTGTTATGCTATATAATTTTATTTAAAAAAAATTGCTAGTTTATTAATAAAAAATTTAAATTTATATATTATTAAATTTAGTAATTCTAATTACTATGAAACTATATTAAAATTTAGGAAATTGGTCAAATGTAAAAATCTAAAATTTTACTTAAACTTGATTATTTTAAAAACTGTAGTATAGAATTTTTTAAACTTTTTTTTATTTAAAAGATATAGATTTAAAGAATTTATAATTTAATTTTTAATTTAATATCTTATAAATATAGCCCTGAATAAATTTTTAAAAAGTGTCCACAATAATATGGTAGGCCACTATATCTTAAATTTTATTTTAGCTTAGAAATAGGGGCATATACTTAATAAAATTTTATATTATTGTAAAAAATAAAAAAAAAGACATTCTAGAAGCTATATTTGTCTGCTAGACAGTTTAAAGGATAGGTAATTAGGGTAATCAGACTGTCAAATGATACTATAAATTACCTATATATATACCTCAATGTTTGGGTAAAATATAATAATATGTTGTATTACCTAATATTAGACATTCACATAAAAAATTACAACTTTTATGCAACAAATTCACAGGTCTATTAGAGATTTGGCTTTTATCTCAAGATATGAGTAAAGCCTATGACTCTGTTAATTTTGATTTCTTTAAACATTCTCTTCATCATTTCTCTCTTCCTCAATCTATCATTAATATTCTTTCAAACCTACTCACTAATTGCCAGAATGAAGTTATAACCAATTTTGGTTTGACACTACTATATCAGGTTCAAAATGGTATTGATCAAGTGGAGACCATCATCCCTTTGCTCTGACAAATTTATTATGACCCTCTAATTACCTATATTCATTAATCTTTTCCTGGCTACTTAATCTTGGTTTCATAGCCTACCAACCTAAAGAATTTCTCTACCAATAAGCTTGAAGCTAATAGCTTCATATTGGCTTACATGGATGACACTTTGTGGATTGCATCTAGTTAAACTAAGCTATCTAATATTTTCTCAGTTGCTAAATTCTTTTACAATATAGCCAACATTAAAGTTAACTCTATCAAATCTATCTTAATATCTAACTCTAAACCCAATGCTTATTATCTAATCTCCTTTAATAATGAAATACTTCCTCTATAGCTAGCTAATTAGCCTTTTAAGTTCCTTGGCTGCTAGTTCACTCTTAATAACAAACACACTAAACAGATCTAACTTATTTCTTTTAAATCCTCTTAACTAGTTAAAATTGCTAATACCAAACAAATAACTGATACTCAGACTAGATATATCATTAACACTATCATTATTCCTACCTTAGAATACAGAATTCATAATATTATTCTTAGTCAATCTGTTTGCAACAAAATCTTTAGACAACACATTAACTTAGTCAAATATAAAGCTAAACTTTGTCTTACTATCTCTACTAGTGTTTTACTTCACCTACAGATCTATAATATTAAACATTCCCAACTTCATCAAACACCTCAACAATAGATCACTCCTTGGCATATTTATACATATTCGAATTCAACAACTCCAATATAATCTCTGGTTCTCTACTAGTATATTATCTCATCCTAATCCTCTTATTGATGGTTCTAACAGACTTAATACTAACTTCAAAATTATACAACTTTTTAAATACATAATTTGGACAATTAGTCCTAATTCAAATACAACCATATTTTCAACAATTCAAGAGAGATCAATTACTCATGAATCTTTTCTGTTACTACACCCTAACTATGCTACTTTTAAAAAACAATTATGTCATTACCACATACTTTTTTTTAACCAACTTATCACTTCTGATAATTTCTGTCTCTTTGACTAGAAACATATCTCTTCAAAACTCAATAAAATACCTAGAGAAAAGATTCCATAATGGTTTAAACTCCTAGAAAGCTTTATTATCAACTATTCTCTTAACTGATCTATTTCTTCTCAGCTACAACTATCACTAACTAATTACTATAGCTATAATACTAGTTACTTTAAAAAGCACTCTAAATCTTGGCTTATTATAATATCTAATAACCAAATTATCATAGAGAAAGCCTGCTATTAATCTATGAATTCAAAACATATATTAATTACTCACTAGCAGTGTGATTTCACAACTACCTTCTTATCCTTATACTCTATTTCTGATATAATTACTAAACCATGTTCTAGCTATTCTCTTAATTTCAATATTATTAATAACAAATGTACTATTCTCATCCCAACTAGCCATGCCATTAAATTTCTCAGCAGACTTTATTCTGACAAATCAGTTAATTTAATACAAACCCTCTTGACCTTATATATTCAATTCAACTTCAAGATACTTTCTCAATCCTTGCACCTCCAAACCTTTTTATACAAACTTCACAAATCCCTTCTATATTCCTAACCAACTCTGCATCTAACACTCTTCAACAGCTTGCAAATTTTTTTTTTTTAAACCCCCTCTAGAGGACACTAGATGGTATACTTTATTTGGTTCAAATATATGTATTATATTACATTATAGTATTATATACATTATTTACATGTTTTTTATTAAGAGATTATATATCTAGGTCATTTTTAACTTTATTTGTAGTGTTTCATAATTTTAAACTCTTTCTTGATTTTGTTTTTAATAATTATTTAAATATGGGTTCTGGAATAGGTTTTCCTCCCCATCTAGCTTGTGTATAGCAACACCAGATCTCATATATTGCATTAATATGCAGCTATCTTGTTAACTTCTTTTTTGTTTTGTCATGAATATTTGATGCTGTGGCAATTTCTTCAAGAGTTGTTAGGAGATTCTCCCTTGGGCTTATATATGAATATACAAGTTTCATATTATTTTGCTAATTTTGCAAGTTATTTCAAAATGGTCATGTGTTTGGCTTTCCCCAGGGATATCTGGTATTCACCACTGTCATTATGTGCTATATTCTTTTATCTATATTCCAATGGCAAAGATTTATGGCAATAACGCCAAAAATATTTTTTCTTTTGTTATTTATTCATTTTATGTTGATTTATTTCCACATATCATTGCTTGCACTATTATAATTTTCTAATTTTTGTATGGCTGTTAATAGTAATTTTTTTAAAAAAAGAAACTACCTTGTGTACTGTAAATTCATTTCCAGATATGTTAGCGTTCTCTGGTTTCCATAGCCAATTTTCTAATCCTTTTTTAACAGATCTCTCTGCTCTTTTCCAAGCTGCTATAAAGGGTTTTCAATATTCTGGCCAGGCTCTATTTTTAATAAGTATTATATTTAGCGCACCTAATACTATAATGTTTCTTTTGTTACGCAGCTCCAAATTGATAATTTCCCTTTCTGCTTTCGCCTAGCAGTTGTTACTTGTAAGTAGTTTTAGAAATATAAAAAGCAGTCTAGCATCTACTGCATCTTTAAGTATTGGTGCATCCAGGCCACCATACTTATACTTCTGTTGGAAAACTGAGTACCTAGAAAGTAATTTACAATTATTTTTGATCTTTTTTCTTATAAGATTATCAATTTTTGTCAATTGCATTCTACTTAGAGATGCAAGATATGTTATATAACAAATTTTAGATAGTATCAGTGTCTTGATTAATAGGATTATACCCTTGAGCGATAAGCTACGTTGTGACAGATTTCTAGTGTTTTTTTAATTTTTAATATTGTTCTTAGCCAGGTATTTTTGTTTAATTTACCTTGAGAATCTAATTTGAATTCCAAAGCTTTGACTGACTCATTTTCTGGCAACACTTTGAATTTTTTTGCTTCAGGGTGTTCTATCCATCATTATTGCTTATTAGTAGGACCAGTATTGATCTAGTTTTATTGATTCTGACATTCAACGCATCTTTATACTCCTGTATCAGTTTAGTAATAGTGTTACATTCTGCATATAATGTTATGCTAATTGTAATATCATCAGCATAAGCTGTTAGTTTAAATCTTTGCTGAATTGATTGTTGGTTTAATGGTATACCTATTAGGTTTTTATTAAGCAATCTAAGAAAGGGTCAACAATATTCTTTACACATTCCATGCACAAATCTCATTATGGCTATGCTCTTTTAAAGCTGAATTGCTTGCAATTCTGTTTGCAATATGCATTGCTCCTAGAAACTGTAATATCCAAATCTTTACAGACTCTCAATCAGTTATATCTAAGTATAACAGTCTAACCCAGCAATCTGCCAATTCTCATTCTTCCAACACACCATACTGGTCTATATGGAATACACTTCTTAACTTTATTTAATCTTATAATCTAAATATCACTTTTCATAAAGTTAAAGCACACCAAAATAATATACTTTCTAACAAAGCTGATGAGCTTGCTCGTGACTACCTTCATTTACTATTTCTTATATTTAATTCTTACAATATCTACAACCTCTTATATACCCATTTCTTGAAGGCTACACTCTTGAACTTCCTATTTGTCATAGCATCCAAACTATATACTATACAAATATCTTTGCTCTCTGGTCATCTCAAACCCATTTTCAACCTTGGATACAGATTTCTCAATATCTTAATTGGAATACAACTTCGCTCTATCTAAATAACAATCAAAAAGTTTCTAACTTTGCTCATAGCTTCCAGTTCTCTACTCTTAAAATATTTAGAGTTAAACTTCTTACTAATGAACTTTCTGCACCTTATATTCTATATAAAAGAAACTCACTCTACTCTAATACTTGTCATATATGTCAACAAACAATTACTATGCTGTATTGGGCTATATGCCCCTCTCTTAATTTCTTATATATACTTATTTATCTGCCTGCAAACTTCAAATCTCTCTATCTGAAATTAATCAGCTACACAACTAAATCGTCAACCTCGACAGCTTTTTAATACATAACTCTCCTGACAAGCTCTCTATTTTTCCACACTTTTTGGTCTTGTCTCTTATGATATTATATATGCAATATGCGAATTTACTACAATTCCTTCTTTATATCAACAAACAACTTTATTCAAATATCTGGATTTTTTATTGTAGCTCAAGAACTCAACCTCAACTAATACAATCTCAGTTATTATCTATACCTGAATCTTTACACAACATATTTTCTACTTTTGATACTTTTACTACTCTTCAAATATCTTTTTTAAAAGTATTATCTTGGTATTCTACCTGGATTAATTATTGTATATCCCTTCATATATTTTTAATCTAGCTCAAATCTAGGTGAGCTTTGGCTACTCTAAAAGGTTTAGGCTACAAATAAGTTACTAGATATACTTAGATTCTAGGTTCTCCTAGTTATATATCTAAGTTTTTATTTTTAGTACTAGGCTTAATACACAAACCTTTTTTCAATCATGTAAAAAGTTTTTATTAAGTTTAATAAAAATAAGAGCAAAGTCTCACCTTAAATATTAAAAAAAAAAAAAAATTATTATTCAATTAGATAAAATTAAATAACAAAAAGTATAATCATATCTAGTGAAGATTTAAAATATATTGTAGTATAAAAATTTAAGCAATGTTTATAAAAATTAGTATTGTTGTATTTAAATCAAGCAAATTTAGTATATTTTTGTCTAATTTGCATATTTTTAAAATGTATAAAAGAAGAGCTTCTTGAAGTAGCAATTACATATTGTTTTAAATAAATTTTGAAAATAAAATTTAAAATTAAATAGTATTTGTTCATGGTATATAGAGACAATTAAATAAAGGCAAATTTAAAATGTCTGAAGGGGTAAAAAGAATTATTTGTTTGGCTTTATTTACTACAATTTTAATTCTTACAATTCTTTGTCTATCACTTGGTAACAATTAATAATCTAATAAGTAGAATATCTACCTTGTTTACAATTAAGTACTTAAATACTTTTATTATAGCATTGGCAAAAGTCAAACTTTTTGATCAAACTAATGGTATTCTTAAGTATAATAAAGGAATTGATATGCATAAGAACTAAAACTTTTAATTAAAAATTATTTAAATTCTTATTTACTTTTTTTATAATTTTTTAGATATATAATGCTTACTTTATTGATAGCTAGTATATATATTTGTTTTATAAATTCTTTATTCAAAATATTTTTTGCACATTTTTTACACAAAACTTACAATTTCAATTTCTAGCAATTAGTTTCCTTTCAGTATTTTGTTACTACTGTTATGAAACAAAAAACTTTAGATATTTTACTACTTTACTAAACCTATTTAAAGTCTTTGCTATTACTAAAAATTTGAAACACTTGTAAAATTGTTTTTATAATATTATTATTTCTATAGTTTATTCTACCAAGTGAGTGAGTCCTCATATGAAATAAATTCAAGTCTTATTTGATTAAACTAATTTTTGATTAATTTTAAAAGTTATTTACATAATCAGAACTATACATGATATTGATTCTATTCTATTTATTTGTTTATCAAATTATCCATATGCATTTCAGATAATTGAAACAGTATGTAAAATTCGAGCTGCAAATTCTATTTGCATATAGATATATTTAACTTTTATATTAATAATTATTATTTATATTGATGATAGATTTTATAATAACAATATTAGTACAAAAAAAAATACCAGTAATCCAGAATTTAAGAGTTCATCTTGAATCATAACATTTAAATAAAACAGAAATTAAATTTATTAAGTTTAAGCTGAAATAAAGGCATTTTTGTGATAACTTATAATTTGCAAACTAATAATAGTTAGTAGTTTCACATAACTAAATTTTGTTATTATAGATTCTAGGTTTTGACATATTAGATATCAAATAATAAAATTTCAAATGATTTTAAAAATCAACTTTAAAAATCAGTTTTTTTTTTCTTTATTTATTATACAGTAAGTATAGCTATTTAGTTGTGTCAAAATTCATATATTATTTTTTAGTTTTTGAAAAGAAAATAGATAGTCATGTGCTACGGTATAATTTTTCTGATTCTTATATTTTTTTATATAATAATTTGCATCAGAAAGACCAGACTTTTTAGCTTCAACAATTTTCCTATAACCTTTATTAATTTCTTGTTTGCAACTGATCACAGAAAGTAAGTGTAATCCTATTTTATATTTTATTCAATAATTAAGGATATCATCACAATTATTTTCCATTTCTTTATGTATTAAATATAAATAACTTTGATCGAATTGACTTATATTTTTCTAGAGAAACCTTTTGTTGATATGACTGGTATTTTTCTTTAGTATCTAAATATTCACAATAAATTTTATCATAGCTTGCTCCTCTTGTATAAGTCTTTTTCATTATAAAATATATTGAAAAAAACTACCTTTAATAGAGACTTGTAAAATTCTATATAGGTACTTACTTGACAATCAATAATTTATATTTTTATATAATATTGGTTATTGCTTGTTTTGTGTAGTATTATTATAATACTTAAATTTTCTTCTATTATATTTGTCAAATTTAATTAATTTTCATTCAATTAAGTGAAATTCTAAAAAATTGTATTTATATAATTGAATTGTTTTAGATTTTATAAAATAAACTTTATTTCAAAAAAATGTGAAGGCTATGAATTGAAAAAATATTAATTAAAAAAGATTTCTAAATTTTAAGAATTAGAATTCATAAAAAATTAGAATTCATAAAGAATTAGAATAGCTAGATTAATTTTTTATAATAAAATTTTAAATTGTTTTAATTTTACTATCGAAGTTTTTTGTAAATTTTCAATATTAAACAAAAATAATAAAAAAAAAACAATAATATTGGGTCAGGATATAGAAATTTATAAAAGAGACAAATTGCAATAGTTTCTTAACTATATATAAAGTCAAAACATTACTACTATAGCCATGAAATAACGTGCAGAGGTGTAATTTTGAATTTAAGGTCGCATATGCATTATATAAAAATGAAGGCAATAATTTTACTAAAAGTAAAATTAAATATAAAATCAAATTCTCTTGGTGGCATTGGTTGTAAACAAAATATTTCACAGGGAGAATTAATTAAAAAAGCTTCAGAACTTGAACTTACTAGCACAAGTGCTTGGATGAAATGACATAAGCCTAAAATGATTATTAGCCCAAATAAATGAGCATTTATGAAGTTATGACATTTTTTCATTCTTGTATTATAGGTGAATTTGTTTTTTTTTTTTTAAATTTGAGCAAAGATATCTCAGCAACCACCTAATTAAATTTGATAAAAATTTTTTCATTTGAATTCTATGGATTTATAAATCTTCAAATTCTATTACTTCAAAACAAGTCCTGAATTTCAAGCAAGTGATAGTAAAGATGAAGATAAATTTTTGAATAATAGTTCAATTCATCAAATTTATATTAATAATTGTAAAAATATTAGTGTTAATATTAATTTTAGACTTACAGTATATTTTAATCTATGTAAAAAAAAAAATGTACAACAATCAAATTATGCATTAAATTATGCAATGATTTGTTTGTTGTATATATATTAGTTCCAATTTGGAAATCAAGTAAAATAGTATTTAAATAATTAACAATATATTCTATGTCTGAGCACTTTTGGGCATGGAATTTCAACAATTCTAGTATAGTTCCATGTAATAAGGTGAAGTTTCTTCGATTAGTATTTCTCTCGTTCCTAAACACATTTTGAAAAAAAGTTGTTTTTGGTCTTGAATTGATTATAATGGTAGTTTACTGCTTGATATTTTCCAGAAAATTATTCTGATACTATATATATCTAATTTTTTAGTAAACTTATATGTAGAAAATGTAGTATGATCAGTATATGCTGGATTTTTATGAGGTTCGTCAGCATTTGAAGTTTCTTGATTTAAAAATTTTGCTTGACCTAAATCTGCTATTAATATTTTTCTTTAATAAATTTCTTCATAAACCAGAATATTTTTGGTGTGCTAAAAAAAATAGAAATTTTATTATTTTTTTTTTGTAATATTTTTTAAATAAATTAATAAATTAATATTTACAAGATCTCAATGAATAATATTGTTTTTATGTAAAAACTCAACACCTTTTGATATTTCATATGCTATTTGTAACTTTTGTATCTATATAAGTTTTTTAAATAATTTTTTTAAATAAGTTTGTAAATTACTTTTGTTAGCAAATTGGAAAACTATGTTAAAGGAATTATTATAAATAGTTGTAGTTTTGTAAAATTTAATAATATTTTGATGTTTAAGGTTTTTGCAAACTGTTTTTATGATCTTGAGCTAAAATAAATATTCAGTTATTAATATAATATAATAAAATATTCTTGCATCAAATATCATGAGCTCTTACTTCTTGTTTAAATTTATCTGTATCATTTTCATCTTTTAATTTTTTATAGTGATAATAATCTTTAACTGATAATTTTATCTTTTTTATTTTGCTTTGAACATAATTTCAAATTTGCCTTCACCAATTTTAATTAAGTAAAAAAATTCATTAATATTATTTTCTCCTTTTGTAACCATGTTTTTGATAATTTTATCAAAAAATATCAAAAAGTAAAGTCCAAAACATAATTGTTTTTTGGTGTAATTTTTTACTACTATTATTGGGAAAAATAGACAAAGTATTATAGAAAATGTATAATGATATAAATTTTGGTATGAACTACATTTTCTTTCTAAATTTGTTTAATGATTAAGCAAGATAGATTATGAGATTACTATACTCAATACATAAAGCAAAGTATATCATGAGATTGCTCAATACTTTCAACCAATTAGACCCAAGAATATTTTTTCAAACAAAAAAAAAATTTTAAATTATAAAGCCAATCATTTTGGCTAATAGAAGTTGAAGATTTTATGAATACAATTATGCAAAAAACTAAAAACAAAATATAAAACCCTACAGCAAACTGAGGCAGTAGGCAAAGAAAATTTTATTTTAATATAAAAATAAGATAACTCAGAAATTACCATTACACAAAAAAGCAGATCCAATATTAGTTACAAACTTTAATTTATTGAATTCATCTTTAAGAAGATTAACAATAAATTTATATTAATAAATTGCCTAATTGTTTAACTATGAGTCTATATATAAGTTTGATTTAATTAGTTGATTAACCACCCAATGTTGACATTAAGTCTATGACAAATAATATTACAAAGATAAGAATTATTATACTTAATATGATTCATTGAAACCCAGTTCTTTCTCCGACAGCATCTTGATACTGTAGAAAAATAAACAACTTGGTTTTTTTTTCCCTCTAGAATGGATTTGGTACGGTCTGATAACAAACCCAAATTGGAATTTATCTTTTTAAGTAGAATTTTTTTAACTTACTAATAGATGTTTTAATAATTTCAGATTGATAATAATAATAGCGGCTGCTATCAACAGAAATCAGGCAGATCTATATTTGAAAAAAACCCAATGTCTTAACTTTCACAGCTCATATATCGATGGATTTTAAAGCTATCTAGATGGTTTAATATTCAAAAAAAAGCTTATGATCTAAGCTTTCTTTTGAATATTAAACCATCAAGATAGCTTTAAAATCTATTGAAATAGCTTTAAAATCTATCAAGATATGAGCTGTAAAAGTTAAGGTATTGGGTTTTTTTCAAATATAGATCTGCCTGATTTTTATTGATGGCAGCCTATATACTTAGCATGTTTAATACTATACAATTTTATAACTTTCTTAATACAGTCAGATCTCTCTAAGTGCATTTTTTATAAGAACACATGACCGTAAAATTGCTAACAATAAACAAACACCAGACAAGTAGCCTAATTAAAAGCACTCCCTCAATTAAATGAACATTAATGATTAACACAATAATATTTATTCTAGTTAATACCATAATATTTTACTATTTCTCTTTTTCTAATTCTGCTTTCAAAAGAACACAATTTTGATGCAGATGATTGATTTTACTAAGAAAAAAATACTTCTTTCTAGACTGTTTCTTAATTTGCAAAACAGCTTTATTCAAAAAGTTGACAATAATTATAGTGAGTTCTGTGAATTATATGTTTTAGTATTAGATAGTAACAATATAAAAATTGTAATCACCTTTCTGAAGTAAAACAACTTTGCATATCCTACAACCTGTATAAGTAGTTAGAAGCTGTCTATAGAGTTCCTCAAAAGCAACTTTGATTTCTGTATGTCATTTTTGCTCTAATTAAATGTGCATTTGATGCTTAAACTTGGCATGTGACATTATGCTATAATTAGAATAAAATCAATTTAATATTTTCTTCATTAATGAAAAATAATAATATTATTCTAGCATATACATATATATATATTTTATTAAATAACTTTCTTTTTGCTTAAATAAAAGTTGTAGAGCTAATTTTTTAGATTCTAATTAAATCATCAAAATGGTTTAATATAACAAAACATGGAAATAATTGGCCAAGAAAACTTAAAATGTTTTAGCTCTTGCATTAAAATTTTATTATATTCAAATTCAAATAATTTATGAATACTTTAAATAAATAAGGTTTATTTACAAGTTTATTAATATATTTATTTGTACAATTCTCTAGATAATTGATTGAAGGAGTACTAAAAGACTTTTAAGTAAATTTTGTTTTTTTGTTTTATATTTGCAGTTTAAGTTTTTAGATTTAAATTGCATTCATAGTTTTTCAGACTGAAATTTATAACATGCTTTTTCATATTCTGACAGTTTATTCTATTTATTTTTGGTGATTTTTAAAATTTGTTATGTATCTATATTTGGATTATCTTTCATTATTTTATTTGGAATAATAAAAAAGAGTTTGGTGAACATTTAACATAATTATAGATCAATGCTGGAACACATATATTTAGTTTTGGAAATTTCTTGATTGTTTTCAAATTTTTCATAGCTTCTTTACTAATAAGAATTAGTGAGTAATTTTGAGAAGTGAAAACCAATATTCTATTATTAAATTCAATGTTTAGAAAAATATCAGAATCTTCAATTAAAATAAAATTATTGAAATTCATTATAATTTTCAAACAAAAAAAAAAACAAAGTTTATACTTTATAATTTTTTTTTTTTCCTTTGATAACCTCGCACTAATTTATTAGAAACTTTAGCAATTTACAAAATTTGCAAAAACTAACTATCTAAATTTACAGATTAGACAAATACTCAGCTGCTATAAAAGTGTCCAAGTATGGTTATCATACTGATGTTGCCAACAAGCTCTATATATGGTAATACCTGTATTTAAAAACCCGCTATAGTTTGGTACTCAGCTACCTACATTTAAACTGATTATATTTTACCTTCTTTCTAGCTTATTCCACCAATGTTTGGGCAGAATATATTTTCTCCTACTTCTGCATAGCACAAACATATATGCCAATTTACAAAAGAAAGACTTCTTTTAAGAGCCGATCCCTTTTTTCGAGTTATCCTATCTTAAATTTTGGTAATATCTTCCCAAACTCAATTCACTTAAATCCTAGCAGATTATATATATTACCTCCTACTTCTATATAAAACTAATATATATGCCAATATTATGAAGGAAGATACATTTAAAAAAACTCTCTAAAAGCTCCCTCATAACTGAAAAAAAATAGAAATTGTTC
>CAJVPY010001946.1:0-17676 GCA_910591965.1 Dentiscutata erythropus | reverse complement strand
TGAAGATCCTCGGCCGTTAGCCAATCAAAATCGAGGATCTGCCGGTCCAAATTTGTTGCGGCAGCTATGGTTAATATTTTTATTTTAGTATTATACGTAGATATTGATACGGAAAACGGATGACAATCAGGTGATTGAATTGATTTTTCATACTTGTTATAAGTTTCACCACGGATACATTATATTTCTAGTGATTTATTTAATCAGCGAGTGATTCTTTATATCTTTCATCATGCGATAAGTTTTTTCACGACTTCTTAATGTCCATGCAACGTTGGGTTCAATTTCTAATGATTTATTTAAATCTGTAAGTGATTCTTCATATTTATTCATAATGTGATAAGCTTCATCACAGGCTCTTAATGCTAATGCATTATGGGGTTGATTTCTAAGATTTATTTATCTAATTCATAGACAAGTATATTTTACGACGATTAATTCACAAACGAGTTTATTTCACAGACAGTTCATTTCACAAAGTAATTCTGGTCATTGTCGTTAGGAGGTTTAAAATTAGAGTTAAGGCTAGTGCAATTTATAAAAAGACACGTCTGTGAAATAAGCTGTCAATGAAATAAACTGGCTATGGAAAGAACCTGTCCGTGATTAATCGTCGGTAAAATAATCTTATCCGTAAACTAATTGTCTGTGAATTAAGTTGTCTATGAAGGTGAAATAATACTAGTGATGGTAAAGTCCGGTCCTGGTCTCGTAACCTGTAAGTTTTACTGCATGGACTTATGGACCAAGTCCTTATAAAACCAGTTATAAGACTTTAGTTAACTTAGGTTCAGTCCAAGACTTAGTCCTAGAACCTAAGTCCGCTATATGTTGTAAAAGGGCAGATTTGGGGTGAAACTTATTTTCTATAGTTCTTGGGCTTCACTTAAGGCTACAAAGCCTACTTTTCTATAGTTCTTGGGCTTTACTCCAAAGAGCCAGGGCTACAAAACCTCAAAAGGGCGGATTTGGGGTATCTAGTACTCTCAACCTAAGACAACAAAAATCAAATGCTACTACTCGAAAGAAGGTGTGGAAGATTTGGTCCGAAAACTACTGGGATCCCCGGAGTTTATCATTAGATGGTCTTTATTAATATAACACTTCACTTGTTTTCAGATACATGAAATCGATGGTTATTTTATACATTACAGAGAGCTTTGGGACTTTGTTACTACGCTTAAAATCTCTAAGTAATATGACTATTCAGAATATCGGGGGAGTAATTCATACTCATTTACATGACCATGACTAGTTCCCACCATAGAGGGCCTTACTATTGTTCTAGATCACGTTTTTTTGCTGCGGCTAGTTCACATATCCTATTAGCGATGTGAACTATATACATTAAATAAATGATTAAATGATTATGATCTTTAACTATGCATTTAAAACTTTATTGAAATTATACTGTATATATATTGATTAGGCTGTCCAGAATTATGCAATTATAAATTTTATATTAGGACTTTTAAAGACCTAAGGACCCTAGGTCTTTAAATTTGGACTTGGTCTTTAAAGACCAGGTTTAAAGACCTGGTCCTAAAATCCCGGACCTAAGGACTTTACCAACCCTAAGGATCATTATCTTTTCATCCATTGTCTCTTAAATAGGGGATGATGCTCTTTGGCGGGAGCTTTTTTCTTCGGTGTTGAACCACTTGGTTTGCCATGACCACCACTACCCTCAAAATATGCCATATGATCAGCACCAGACAAACTTTTCATATTAGTAGTACGGCGAACTATTCCCTTTGCTTGAGAATTGAAATTACGACTTGTAACAGTTCCCGGCAAATCATCAGCATTAGCTTCTATATCGTTATCAAGATCGGCAGCATTATCGTTAGCAACCAATACTTCCCCTAATAGTTTCATCTGTTCATTGTGTTCTCGATATACCAAATTTGGAGCCTTTTCCATTCCCTCAAGCTTAGTAATTACTTTAAATGCATATCCTTGGTCAATCAGAAATTGTTGCCGTTTAGTAGAATAAAACATCTCTTGTGTATCCCTTGAAACTAATGAATAAAAGAAAGCATTGAACCCTTCATCATTACGTCGTTTTGCTCTTAGAATACGTCCTATATAATGCTAATGATTAGTTTATTCACTTGCAATAATTTATAAAAAAAAACCATATATATTCTTACCTAAACGTTGTGCTTCTTGACGCCTAGATCCATAGTGCGACGAAATCTGAATTAAACACGTTGCCTCAGGCAAATCAATGGATGTATCACCAACCTATTTATTTATAAATTGTATTTATATAATACATTTTATGAGAATTTGTAGTAAAGTTAATTGTGTTTACGGTATATGTTTTTATAAAAAATTGATAGTAAATTTTAGTCTACCTTAGATAAGAAAATTGTATTGGTCGCGGAATCGTGCTGAAATTTTGAAAGAATATACATTCGCTCTGGGGGTTTTGTTTTCCCATGAATGAATGGTACTCCAAGTAATCTAGCATATTTCTAAAAAATGCTCCAAATAAGAAAACAGGCTCAAACAGGACATAAACAAATATATCAAAAAAAAAAAAAAAGAATTTACCTCTAAAGCATAAACATTATCTGAAAATACAATAACTTTGTCACCTCTTTCTTCATGATACTGAATTAAGAATTGACAAGCTTGGAGTTTATTTGGATTCATTGCGTATAATAACATGCGTTTTCTTGAAGATGCTTTAAGGTATTCAGCATAGAATTCTGGTGTCATATCACACCAAACTTCCGCACATTGAACATTGGCTATGTGTCCTTTAGATGCCAAATCCATCCAATTTGCTTCATATAATTTGGGACCAATCAAAAAATTTAAGTCCTGAATTTTGTCATCTTCACGCACTAAAGTTGCTGTAAGGCCGAGCTTTGTGTGAGCTGCAATAGTGGTTACAACTCTACGAAACATGTTTGCAGGTACGACATGAACTTCATCTAACAATATAAAACCCCACTCGCGTCCAGTTATAAAATCCATCATTTTTGATGCTTCATAAGATCTCGTTCGTGTATTAGCAACCATACTGTATGTGGAAATCACGATACCAGATTGACCTATAAACTTTGTTAACCAATATATTAAATATGATGAGAAATAATCATCAAAAGGTACAAGTCTAAGAGTAATTCTTACTTTCTCTTTCTGATCTGAAGTAAAAACAGAAATTTGGCTTTCTTTAATATTTGACCACTGTAAGAATTGTTGTTTCCATTGCATTACTGAAACCCTAAAAAAAAAAGCATGTATTTGAATTTAAACATTTATCTATAAACATTTATCAAAACAGCAAATAATGACACGCATATGTGAATACTAACGCCGAGGTGCAGAGAACAAGGCAACTCTTTTTAATAGTGCACGCAGCAGTTATACCTACAAGGGTTTTACCAGCACCACATGGCAAGACGATGATACCGGACCTTGCACGTCTAAGATTTATAAAATATGGTTAGAATATATTTGGAATAATAATATTCTGCTTGTGTGTTCTCAAAATAACACTTCCAATTTCTTGAGTAAACCAAATGGGAATGTGAACATACCCGTTTCCAAACATCTTGCTTAAACACTTTTCTTGATAAGGACGAATGACTGTAATAGGCTTCAAATCAATTTCGAGTGGAGCGAGTGTTGCATCATTTCGAAAATCATATTCTTCCAACATTGGATAATTAAGTTCGTTACATCTTTTCTTCACATTCTACATTCATGATCGAATATAAACAAGTTTATTGCCTGCTCACTAAAATAAAATAATTGTAAAGTAATTTTACCTCAAATTTTTCAGATCGAATTTCAAATGAATGAACTTCATCCTCATCTTCTTCATCCTCTGGAAAATTTTAAGCCAATAAATTTACGTAGAATTATTAAAAAATATTAATATGCTTATTTACCTTTGTCAATTGCAACAACAGTATTAAATAATAACTCATCGTCCTGAGTGTTATTTTCTTTAGCTTTATTATCTGTATCTGCAGTAGCATCATTCTTTCCCGGAATTACTAAGCCTTTATCAGTTGGTGCTTTATTAGTTATAAAGGTGTCTTGTGCTGCACCGTCAGAATTTATTCTAGCCTCTGCAATCGCTGGGTCTTGCAGAAGCATTTGTAAAACTTCTGGATGCGATGATTCAACGAAGTAACGATTTTGTTTCAGCAGAAGCTTTACCTTGCCATATGATATTGTACATTCACGAATCATTTCAATGACAGAATCAGGAATTTCAGTCTATAGGTAGTTACTCTTAGTAACTGAATTTTTTCCGAAAATAATAAAACAGAATAACTCCGCATAAACATGCCTTTGAAAGCATCTTTAGAACATCAATTATAGCTTCTGTTTCTAAACCCACGGAAACAGCAGCATAAAGTGAATAAGGGGTCATTTTATATTCATGTATAAGAGAAGGTCTACAAAGTTTCGTAATATGTATGTAATAATGATCAGAATATATTCCATTAGTTAAACATATCCAAATTTACTTACCTGCTGACTGGTTCACTAATAGTTATTAGAAAATCTTGTGCCTTTTCAGCAAAAGGCGAGAATGCTTCTAAGATTATATGTCCATTACCGGGATTTATCCAAAGCGGCCGACTGGCATGGTGATTCTTTAATTTTATTGATGAATAATCAACGATGCCATTCGGAGCCATTTTGTACGGTGGTCTAGTTATATTAAGGACAGCATTTTTCGGTACTATTTTTTTTTTTTTTTTCGTTTTTAAGATTATATTTTCACAAACACAATTCAAGCTAATACTAATCAGTTTTTAAACCTACTTAATCCTTGAAATCCACTAAAAC
This sequence comes from Dentiscutata erythropus, assembly GCA_910591965.1. Taxonomy (NCBI): domain Eukaryota; kingdom Fungi; phylum Glomeromycota; class Glomeromycetes; order Diversisporales; family Gigasporaceae; genus Dentiscutata; species Dentiscutata erythropus. Next base: position 12,855 of record CAJVPY010001946.1, on the reverse strand, counting down.
TTTCGTCCTCAGATAAATTGTCTGTAACAGGTAATTTTACTTGTTTTTTTGTTTTCTTGGCTTTTGAAAGACCAGGTGTATATTCCTCTTCTATCATATGAAAGCAATTAAACCAAAATTTGACTTTTATGAAAAATATGTAATGAGCCACATACATACCGTCAAAAAATTTTCTTTTCGCCGAAAGTGGCATTTTACTAATCTCAAAAATGGTATTTTTTTTCAAATCAAAAAAAAAAAATTGAATTATGCAGCTAAATATACAGAAATTCACTGTCGCTAAGAATTTATATTTAAAATTGGATCAGCTGCCAGCGTAAATATGTATTTATTCGACAAATCATAATCGTTGGCGCAGCATCCATCACTCGAATATATACCTGATACAACAGGAGGATCCTCCTGTTACCTGATACTGTATAATTTATACGTAACCAGTAAGTTTTGCCCGTTTTTTTAATGCTAGCAGAAATTATTTGTAATTTTTGTAATTTGGTAACATTAAATTTTATAGTGGTAGCTTTGCGTGGTAACCATTCTCCATGTCTGCAAATCTATTCGATGTTCCTGGTTGGACTCTCGGTGATTTGGCCCCTCACGAACCTCTAAAAACTCCCGAATCTCATAAATCGAAAAAAAAAAAGCATAAAAACCAGAAATGTAAAGGGGTTAACGAAAAAGAACTCACTTTGGGAAGTAGTAAAAAACGCAAACTGAATGATCTCGACTATTTAGAAGAAAAAACAACAAAAGATAAAAAGGATAAATCTTTCGTAAGGATCTCAGATAAACATAAAAAATTCAAAAACAACAATTCTTCGAAACCTATCATAAAATTTCAAAAGGAAGTTATTGACGAATGTAATAACGATAAAGAGGAAATCGAGGTAACCGCTAACTTCAGTTATTAAAATATATTTATTTATTTATTTATCTTAAAATTTAAAAATTTATAAATCTAGAATCATTCCGTTAATAACAATGAATTAAAAATCGACGATGCAAAAGTATTATCAACATTGGGATTTAATATTGAAGTGTATATTAGTTTCTTCGATCTGTGCTGCTTATCTTGATAATTTACTTTGTGCATCAAGAATGACCGCATCAATAATGAAAAAATGCTAAAAAGCCTTTCGAAAGGCAAGTTTCGTTGGATTAATGAAAAACTTTATACATCGTCGAGTTCCTCTGCCCTGGAACTATTTCAGAATAATCCTCTTATGTTTGATGAGGTAAAAAGCGTTTGATTTTCTTGGGTTTGCTTTTGAGTATACTAACATTCTTACTTCCTTAGTACCATCAAGGTTTTCGTTCGGCTGTCAGTTCTTGGCCCGTGAACCCTGTCGATATTTTTATAGATTACTTAAAGGGAAAGCCAAAAGAATGGATTGTAGCCGATTTAGGTTGTGGTGAAGGTAAGATCTCCCAAGAAGCTCCCAACAAAGTGCTTTCTTTTGACTTGGTAGCAAAAAATCACATGACTATTGAATGCGATATCGCAAAGGTTTGTATCTAATTTTTTTTTTCCTCGCTAATTATTTTAAAAAGCTTTATCAATAATTATTTCACGACAGGGTGAAACCCGCCCTGTCAATTAGTGAAATCCGCGTTGATCAGCTAAATTAGGTAAAACCTGATATGTAACGCGGATTTCACCGTCAAAATAAAATCTGCATCAAAACTCTGAGCCACCTGACCAAATTCGATGATTTTTTTTATTTGAATTAATAAATTCACAGAATTCAAATAAAAAATTTTTTATTAAATTTGATTAGTTGGCTATCGAGATATCTTCGCTCAAAGGTTTAGAAAAAATCAAACCGTCTATTAGAATTGAAGCTGCGCCAAACTTTGAACGAAGCTCTCGATAACCTCCCGATCAAATTCAATGAAAACTTTTTCATTTGAATTCTATGGATCCATAGAATTTAAATTAAAAAAATTCATCGAATTTGATCAGGTGGTTATCGAGATATCTTCGTTCAAAGGTTTAAAAAAATTTGGCACAGCTTCAATTCTAATAGGCGTTTTGATTTTTTCTAAACATATACCTCAACAACCACCCGATAAAATTTAATAAACTTTTTTTATTTGAATTCTGTGGATTTATAGAATTAAAATAAAAAAATTCATAGAATTTTGGTCAAGTGGTTATCGAGATATCCTCGCTCAAAGTTTTGGTGCTGCTTCTATTCAAATAGTCGTTTTAATTTTTTCTAAAGCTTTGAGTGAATATATCTCGATGACCACTTGACCAAATTCGATGAAATTTTTTATTTAAATTCTATGGATCTACAGTATATAATTCAAATAAAAAATTTTCGTCGAATTTGATCAGGTGGTTATCGAGATATTTTCGTTCAAAATTTTAAAATAATTTGGCGCAGCTTTAATTCTAATAGGTTTGAAAATTTTGAGCGAAGATATTCCGACAGCCACCTGATCAAATTTAATAACCCTTTTTTTATTTGGATCCTGACGATTTATAGAATTCAAATAAAAAAAGTTCATCGAATTTGGTCAAGTGGTTATCGAGATATCTTCGCTCAAAGTTTTTAAAAAAATTTAGCACAGCTTCTATTCAGATAGGCGTTTTGATTTTTTCTAAACCTTTGAGCGAAAATATCTAGATACCCACTTGATCAAGTTCGATGAAAATTTTTTTATTTAAATTCTATGGATTTATAAAATTCAAATAAAAAAATTTGATCAGGTGATTATCGAGATATCTTCGTCAAAGTTTTAAAAAATTTGGCGCAGCTTCAATTCTAATAGGCGTTTTGATTTTTTCTAAAACCTTGAGCGAGGATATATCAACAACCTGATCAATTTTAATTATTTTTTTCTTTTTTGAATTTTATGGATTCATAGAATTCAAATAAAAAAAATTTCATCGAATTTGGTCAAGATATATTCGCTCAAAGTTTGGTGCAGTTTTTATTTTGACGGTGAAATCCGCGCTACATTTCAGGTTTTACCTAATTTAGCTGATCGGCGCGGATTTTACTAATTGGCAGGGCGGGTTTCACCCTGTCATATTATTTCTAATCATCTTAATTATTCCAAATCTTGTTTTAATATCCTTAAGCTACCAATTCCAAATTCTTTATTCGATATCGCTATATTTTGTCTATCCTTGATGGGAACAAACTATGTTGACTTTCTAAAAGAAGCTTATCGAACATTAAAACCAAAGTAAGTCTTGACATTATTTCTTAGAATTTCATTCTTGTTTTGTAATTCGTCTTCTTATAATCATGCTATCAAAAAGGGGTGAGTTAAAAATTGCTGAAGTGGTAAGTCGTTTTTCTGACATTGATGCTTTCATTGAGGCTCTTGCAGAAATCGGGTTTAAATTCGCGAAAAAAGTATGAATTATTGTTCCTATTAATCTTATGTCTCTTTAATATTTTATTAAAGATCTTTTTTATTAATTTAAGGATGATACAAATAAAATGTTTATTATCTTAGACTTCATTAAGTCTAAACCAAAACCCGTTAAGTCAAATCAGTCTTTGTTGCCTACGGCATCTAATTTGTTGAAACATTGCAACTATAAGAAACGTTAAATATTGATTTTTATGTTATACTTTTTCTTATTGTTGACTACAAGTTTAAACCAATTTGTACTATACTAGTTTATTCTTCCTATGACCAGACCTATTTTTTCTTTTTTTTTTTTTTTTGATTCGTATTACTATTAAAAAATATAAATTACCAAAAAATTGGTTTTTGTTATAAATTAATTTCAGTAAGAAACAAATAAATTTTTTAAAATACATTTTTTTTTTACCAAAGTTTGCGACTAAATAACAAGAGTGGCAACTAGGGATGTTAACGGCTGGCTTGGCTAAGCTCGGCTCAAAAAGCCATGGCTCAAAGCTCAAACCATAGCTTAATAACTATGGTTTAAGCCATAGTTTTAAACTATGGCTTGAAGCTGGCTATAATTTTTTAAAAAGACAAAAAAATAAATATCTTAACTTTTAATAAAAATTCAATACACATTTATTTGCTAGTTAAAATTTGTTCAATTATTTTTTTCAACTATTTTTTTTCAATATTTGGAATTTAGTCATACTGATACAACAAAATTTAAAATACAAAGCATATTGTGTAGTTAATTATTTTTTTGATGCAATCAAATTTTATAAGCCGGTTTTTAGCCGTGGTTTAAACTATAGTTCAAGCTATAGTTCAAAGCTAAGGCTCTATGATATTTTAATGATGCAATATTGATATATTAAGCTGCTAGCCTGGCTTTAAATGGCTTGGCTACAAAACTATGGCTGAGCCGGCTTTAAACAAGTCATTAACATCCCTAGTGGCAATGTACCCAATACTTGTTAATTCTCAAAGTAAAATGGCCGGCAATATATGATTTATCATTTATGTATCAGAATTGAATGACACAAAAATTGGTAGATTTTTCACTGACAACATATTATCTTAACAAAATATGTTGATATATATAAATCCAATTCCAAGCTTTAGTGATATCTAAATGACTTTCTATTATTGAACTTTTAAATATGTTATGCTTTAAAAGGTACATACTGTACATTCATAACTTAGAAAACATATAATGAAATGAACTTGACTATTTAGAAGAAAAAACAATAAAAGATAAAAAGGATAAATCTTTTGTAAGGATTTCAGATAAATATAAAAAATTCAAACTGATGAGTGTAATAATGATAAAGAGGAAATCAAGATAAAATATATATATTTATTTATCTTAAAATTTATAAATCTAGAATCAGAGTTAAGGTCAATCTGCCTTATTTCTATTGATGGCAGCTATATTTATAGTATATATATATTTTTTTTTTTTGGGGGGGATTAGGTAGGGCTTAAGCCAATTTACTTATTTGTGCCGGTAATACAAACCAAAAAAAGAAATTGCATTTGTAAATAAACTAAAAAAGTTTAGGATTAGAACGTTAGGGTTAGCATTAGAGTTAGTGCTAGGATTGTGAGCTTTTAGTGATAATTTGAGTTTTTTATATATAAAATTTCATTCCTGTTATTTTTTATTAGTTCAAAAAGATTGATTTAAACACTAGTTTTTGAGTATTTTCTCTTTTTTGGTGTTTTTTTTTGCTTTGTTCACATGTTGAGCTGATCTGGGATCATTACATTTTACATTTTCTGATTGGCCATTTCCTTTATAGAGGTTTATATTACTAGCACAAATAAGTGGATATGGGCTTAAGCCCACTTACCCACCAACCCAGAAACCGATATTCACTGTGATTATTCAGATTACCTGGTTGATCTATAAAATTTTTTTATACAGTATTGTTAGGGATACTAACAGCTTGACTCGACTTGTATATTTATTATTTTGTAATGCTGTAAACGAAGTCACATAGTATTCATTTGTCATGAGACTGTGACCCAGTTCTATAACCTGGAACAGATGTTCATTAAGTATGATGTATTTATAATAGGACTTAATTTGATTGATTAAGTGATGTATTAGTTTGTTTGATGTGTTTAAGTAGTTTATTGTGTAGGAATGTTTTAAGTTGTGGGTAAGAATGAAGTCATAGTAGTTGGTTTTTTAAGGAAGAGAAGTTGGTTTTTTGTTCTCCCTCTTTTGTTTTTGCTACTAGCTTGATACAAGTCTAGCTTTGTCGTTTGTACCCACCCTCCTGCCACTTGTAAGGTTTTTAAGAGGGTTAGAATTTTTACAATACATGATACTAGGAACCAACTGTGAATTATATAAGCAGCAGGGCGATATCTTATTTTGTGTTCTTTGTAGCATGTTAGTTGTTTATAGAGTTGAGTGACAAATTATTATTTTTAATCACTAGAGTCGATTTAATCGTTAGCATCTAAGTCAACTAAATTTATTTAGACAACTTGATTTGGTATTCAGAAATAATTTTATATTCCAGTTTGTAATCCAGAAAGCAAATTTTATATGAGCTTAACCTTTAGGCCTGGGGACATTATATTAGATAACTTGAATGTTACAATTATAATGAAAGTACAACTAGCCACATGTATGTTTTTGGTGTCTAATTAAGTAGTTTGCTCAAGGTTCTACACTAGATGCCATACCTGCAACCCGACTATGGGGCTATCCATTTAAACTTTTCAATCATGACTAGTCAATTCATCATACATCTAATATGGGTGTAACTTACTATTCATATGTAGATTTTGCAACATTATTACTGTTCCAATGCTATAGCCTTCTTGGTTATGCTATAGCAAGGTAATAAGGTTACTTGATGCAGTAATATATATAGGGTGGATGTGAAGTGTATACTTTATTTTACAGCAGGAGGCAAATGGTTCAAGATAATAACAGTTTATAGAAATAATAATACTTTATTAATAACAAGTTTATAGTAATATTCTTTATTATAGGAATAACCTATAGAGAAAATATTACATTATACAAATATAAGAAAAGTAATAAGAGTAGTTAGATAAAGTTAGATTCTATGAGAAGGTAGGGAACTCTAACTTGAGTAGAAGAGTAAAAGTTTTCTTTTTATAACTTTTCTATACATAAAAAGTATAACAGATTAATAGTTAAATTATGTAAAGGCATTTAGAGGTATTTGTGCAGAGGTATCTAAAGGCAGTGTTATATATAGGACGTGTCTACACTATATAAAATATCCAACATCCAAGCCTATGTCCCATGTTTAACTAATCAATAAAATAATTTAAAAAAATATATAATTATATATTTTTTTAAATGCTAGACTCATTAGTAAAAAAATTAAAATAGACTATTTTAATAAAATTTGAGTAATTTTAAATTGAAAAAATGTCCAAAATTGTCTCATATACAACACTGCCTAGAGGCACTTGTATAGAGGCACTCATATGATTTTGGATCAAAATTCCAAACAACAGATTATCAAAAGAACATAATACTGACTAAATTGGCTAGCATTATGGCTATTACCTGCTAACTTTGTTGGTATTACGTTTTTTCAAATATCTATTTTTCAGAATTTTGACCCAAATTCCACTTATATAAAAGTACTTGAAGATACTCATATAGAGGCACTTGGAGGTACTTGTGTTATCTTAGGTGCAGTATTACTATGCTAGATATAACTAGCCAATAACATCTCTATAACTAATATACAGTGCTGGATACCAAAAGCTATATATTTTTTATAGTAAAATTTTTAAATTGATATAACTTTTTAAAAAATAAACCAATACAAAAAATTTTTTATACAATTGATAGATTTTTAGTTAAACTATAAATTTTATAAAAAAAAATTATTTTTTATTTTGTTTTTTTTTAAAAAAAAAAAAAAAAAAAAATTTAACCAATTTAACTTAATTAAACTAGTTAAATTAATCAAAATTTTTTTTTTTTTAACTCTTTGACGGTCTTGTCAAAGCTCAAATACAAAAACTTTATTTATTTAATCAACAATAGTAAACCATTCCAACTAAACTAAACCTTAAAAATTGCAAGCTTGACATCTCTTGGCTGCAGAAACCGTGTCTATAAGCGACTTGTCACACCATCTTGTATACAAGTTGGATAGATCTTGTCAGCCCGTCGAGAGCTAATCCTTTCAATTCTTCTTTCTTTACCAAGAGCAAAAGAAAGTAGTAATTTTATACTAATACTACAAAACTACCAATCATGAAACAAAAAAAAAACTATATCTAATAACAAAACAAATTAAATAAAAAAGAAATTTTAAAAGAACAAAAAAAAAAAAAAAAAAGGACATGTAAAAAAAGAAAAACAAAAAGAAAAGCCAAGAAGGCTAACAAAGTAGATGCTACCTCTATCAAGAAGCAGCCAAGCAACCGAAGGTTGCTACGAACAAGAAAAATACACTGTTATAACCTATGCTAAGTTACAATAAAAATTTTATAACAACTACAACCATTGTATATCTCAAATCCGAAAACAAAAAAAAAAAAAAAAAAACATAATGTATACTCTCTGACTAACAGCCAAATCCCAATACCTCTTTAACCTGAGACCCAATCCAAGTCACGTGGAGTAACGCTATATCTTCTAAATAAACAAAACGTGTCGGTTGTAATATACCGAGTCCGTCCGAATTTGGATATAAACAATGCCGATCTTTTAGAGAGGATAAGCCAAATCCCCACTTTTTGTTGAAATTTTTAGAAAAAAGGCAGGAAGTCGAAAATAAGTAGTAGAGAAGTCACTTGAGACAAAAAAAAGAGTGTGGCTTTAGAGCAATAGATAGTTTGTTGTTTCCCCAGTGTTCTTCTTCAAAGTAATGACCTAAAAGCTTCGTTGACAATGTTAGTCCGTTTTTGAACAACCCACCACCAAGATTTTTTATACAAGGGCACCACCTGCCAGTTATCTTGTATAATAATGCTCTTGGCCTGCATGCCAAACATTCCTTGTAGAGGAGTTCCCCATAGCAGTAGATTAATCTCTAAACAAATCACCAGTAGACCACGACTCTTTAACAAATTTTTCTGTTTTTCGTTTATAGGAATTTTGGTCCAAGTAATCGTTAGAAAGAGTTAAATTAATCAAATTAGATTAGTTAAATTTTATTTAATTAGTTTATAAAACTAAACTATTTAATTAATTTAACTAGTATTAGAAGCTAAGATTATACAGAAGGATTACAACTCTTTCTATCAATCACCTGGACCAAATTTTCTGCTAATAAAAAACAATTTTTTATTGGAAAGTTGTGGCCTAACTTGTGGTTTGGTAAGAGGTTAATGGTTTTCTCTGTCTAGGACTCCTCTTTAAGCTGTTCGGCATGCAAGCCAAGAGTGTTGGTATTTAAATAACTGGCAGGTGGTGCTCTTAGATAAAAAATCTTGGTAGAGGAATGAAGAGCTCTTTTCCGTCAATGAAGCTTTTAGGCTGTTACTTCTTGAAAGAACACAGGGGAAACAACAAACAACTTGAAATTTCAACACACTCCTTAGAAAATTTTAAAGTCCTTGTAGCCTTACACCCTCAACCATATTCCTGCTAGGTTTTAGATTTTTTGGAAAATTTTTTGCTAACAAAAAGTGGAAAAATCGGCTTACTCTCTCCAAAAGATCTGCATTGTTTACAGGTCCCGATGCAGAACAGGACACTCCCAATTATGGTAGCTAGTAGTACGTGTTGTGCTATTTTAGTACCAGGTAGACTGCTATTGGTGGGTACGAATTAGGAGGTAAACAAGAATCACAAGTCTATGTGTAGAATAATAACTGATATTAATGCAAAGTAGAGGATTATCTAAGAATTTCTTGCAGGGCTAACTCTACCCCAAAAGCAGATTTAAATATAATGTGGAGTAGAGCTAAATAGAAGAGTATTATATAATTTTTACAACAACCTGATATTTCTGTTAGGACTTATTTCTTCCTGTCTGTTTTTTTTTTCTCTACAATCTGTACCTTTTATTTTCTTTTTCTTTTGTTTTTTCTTTTTTGGTTGTTTTCTTGGAAAAATTCCTTTTGTTTTTTACCCCTTTGTCTCATGCCTTTTGAGAAGAGGGAAAAATTAGAAGAGAAAAAATTCAGTCTTGACATGGTAAACAACAACCTGTCAGTGATCAAGGGGTGTATCCAAGTTGGTATGAAATCCTTAGTAAGTTAAGGATCCTAAGAAAGACTAACTATTGTTTTAGCAGGTTGCATTAGGCTTTAGCTTGGTGAGTTTTTATTAGATCAGAACATTAAACTTCAAAGAGATTATGTACATGTTATTAGTCTAGAAAGTGTTTGAACAAATAAAAACAAGACTGCTTAAAAAAAAATAAAAATAAAAAAAATAAATATTTAGTAAATATTTTTATGTTTTAATATTTAAAGTATATATTTTTTAAAATAATTACAAAAGTTAAAAGTATTAAATATTATATTACATTAAATTAATAATTGAGATTATATAAACTATAAATTACAATATAATACTAAATACTATTATAAGCTATATTAATAAATATCAAATTATTGAATATATATATTAACAAATATATAATATAAATATGTATTGTTTTTTTAATACCCAATATATATAGACCTGTGGGTTGATAGCATAGCGGTTATGCTCCCAGGTTGCAAATCGGACAGTTGCTGGTTTAATTCCTCCCAGCAGCAAAATAATAAAACCCAAATATGGAAGTAAAACACTGTGGGGTATAGAGAACTCAGGACATCTATGGATGAATGTATTCGGGGAATAGTTATTCCAAGAAGTTGTGGCTATGAAGCAAGACGTGTTAGAACCTGATTTGGAATAACCAAAGTCATGAGACATACTGTGAGGCCAAAGTCTGAGAAGATACTACAAGAACTCGTGGCGTCATCAGATTGGCTAGTGAAATTCCGGTCCAATATTAAGGTGTTTTGACCTCTCCAGAGTGTTGTGCAGGTGGTCGGATCTAGGCCCCAATGAGAGAACCAGAAAAATGGCGGGCAATGGATTCTAGGTGGATATACATGATTCCCATATAGGGATTATAGAGGTTCTGTGACACTAGTAGCGTAGAGTCAACTATAAAGATAGCTGGACCAAGTCACGTCTAGACTTGCCAAAGTAACAAAAAAAAAAATACCCAATATATATTACTAAAATACTATTAATATTATATATGTTGATAAAATTATTTCAGGTTTTAAAATTTGAAACTAAAATTTAAAACCAAAATTGTTTTTGATCTATTTTACTTAAAAGATGAAATTTTTTGATACTTTTTTTGAATAGATAAAATTATAAAAAGTATAAATATATAAATTTTATTTGCTCTTACTTATAAAAAATTTTTAAAATTTTAATTTGCTCTAATAAATATGAAATAGGTCTTTTTTGAAAATCAATTTCGGCAGCATCACTAATCGATATATACCTTCTGCTCTTTTTAGATTCATAACTAGCTTCAATATAGAGTTGTAGGTGAAACTAATTAATTTCACCAGTTTTATTTGATGCACTATTGGTGCACCATTAAAGATTAGCTTCATCTATAACTCTAGTTTTACTATCGATGTACTAGTTTCACTAGTTTCATCTAGTGCACTATTGAAGATTAGTTTTATCTGCAACTTTACCTCAATACTGATTTTCTATTCAATTCATAAGTTTAGCTTTGAAAACATCTCTTCTTCTAATTTAGTTAGCCTAAAAAGACCTAGAAAATCTTTATAATAGGTTTTTGCTATAATTATATTTGAATACTATTATAAATATGAAAAATGTAACTGACTTATCATAGATTTGAATTATTATAATATCTAGTAAAGTCCTCGACTTTATATAATTTGCCAAAAAAAAAGTTACTACACCAGATTAGATTCACATATATATAGAATATAAAAAAGTTACTGCTATTAGTTGATTCAATTTAATATAAAATTAAATATATATTCAACAAACGTAATATATGAGCAAGATCAGAAAAATAATTGAAGTTCTGAAAAATTCTAAATATCTGAAATAACTATTATACAAAGGTGGTTAACTAAAAATAACTTCAAGTAATTCACTTTATTATTGGTTTCTTAAGATGACTGTAAAACTGATTTATTTAACTAATAATTCTCTAGTTAACTGAAAAATAAACATAGTATAATATGACTTAGTTTACTATATAAATCTAATATAAGATGAATATGAAATTGCTTCAAAGCAAACTTTTTTTGTACTAAGTTAATTGATTTTGTCAATTAATTAAAAGTTGTAGAGCTTATTTTAGTTGTTTTAATAGTAGTTAAAGTATCAAATTAGGCTAGTGGATGCCAAAATATTTTTTAAAGATATCTTGGCACTCGCCAGGCTGATTTTGACGCTTTAACTACTATTAAAACTACAAAGATGAGCTCTATAACTTTCAATTAATTGACAAGATTGATTAATATAGTACAAAAAAAGTTTACTCTAAAGTAATTTCAAATTTAGCTTATATTAGATTTATATATAAACTAAGTCATATTATACTATGTTTATTCTTTAATTGACTAGAGAATCATTAATTAATTATAAAAAAAGCTTGATTCACAAAATATTGTAAATCAGTTTTTTATAGCAGAGACTAGAGATGGCCTATATACATGACTGCATATATACATATACTATGTATATATAAATAAAATTTATTTAATAAAAAAATTTTTTAAATTATAGTTAAAAACCAAAAAACATATATAAAAATACTAAAAATAGTAATAATTTTTAACTAATAGTTTACAAATTTTATAGCAAAGATAATTTTTTTGTAATATAACTAGTAATAAAATTTTAAATTAATAAGATTTAAATATTTTTTTATATAATTAAGATTTAAATTTACAAATTTTATTAAAAAATTTTTAATAAAATTTATATTATTAGTATATTATAGTATATTAAAAGATACAAAAAATTAATAAGCAACCAAAATTTTTTATTAATATTAAAAAAAATTTGGATATAAAAATTATTTAAATATATAATTTTTTAGCCTTTTCTAACTGTACTACTAGTAGTTTAAAACTAAATTTTATTTATTACAGTATTAATATAAAAATTTGTATTGAAAATTTTTATATTCAAAACTTAAAAAAATCTAAAAAATACAATAAAATATATAATAAATACAATACTACAAATATATATTTTATTTAAAATTTTATTAAAATTTAAAATAATTATAATTAAAAATATGTAAATATAAAAATTAATAATAATAATTAATATGCTATAATTTATAATAAATTTATTATATTTTAATTTTATTATTATTATTATTTTATAAAAAAAATTAAATTATATTTATAAATTTAAGGAAAAATAAATACATCGCACTATGCAATGTGCTAATTTATCGCATGTATATTTAAATTATAATTTGTAGATCTGTGTAACAACAAATTTATATA